>WNGS01006873.1:6036-24319 GCA_020271785.1 Procambarus virginalis
TCTTATGAAATGATAAACCTACTCATTTAATTATGTATGGTCAATTTTTTTTATTGGAGTTAAAATTAACGTAGATATATGACCGAACCTAACCAACCCTACCTAACCTAACCTAACCTATCTTATAGGTTAGTTTGGTTAGGTAGCCGAAAAGTTAGGTTAGGTTGGGTTAGATGGTTAGGTAGTCGAAAAACATTAATCATAAAACTTGGCTTATTAGGCAAATCGGCCTTGCATAGTAGGCTGAGAAGTGCGTTCTGGCTACTAGGTACGACATATATATATATATATATATAATATATATATTATATATATATATATATATATATATATATGTATATGTATATATATATATATATATATATATATATATATCTATATATATAATATATATATTATATATATGAACAGACAAATATGAGAGGTGTGCTTGAAAGTTTATATTTATATATATATATATATATATATATATATATATATATATATATATATATATATATATATGAACAGACAAATATGAGAGGTGTGCTTGAACAAGCCAGGGTGTCCACCCCACTTCGGGCGGCCATAACAAAGAGCAGAGCGCCCCCTGTAGCACAACGGCACCAGCTCCTCGTTTTTCTCCATTGAATATGGTTATTGTAGAGACCATACATTCTGGCTATGGCTATCCCTTGCCATTACCCACGACAGCAATTGTCAACTAAGCTGTACAATAGCCAGACCAACGAAGACATCAACGAGTATGAACAGTTTTTTGGCTGAACTTGTTTAAAGTTTTCTAGCAGAATGCTGGGCCGTATGGTCCACGTGGCCAGTATATGGGGATGTGAAAACAATTACAGCTTTCCCCCGCCACCTGATAAGGTCTAGATAAAAAAAAATAAAAAACGATTGAATGTGGGTAATTTTTCGGGCTCAAATGTAGTCGGTGATTCAACACAAATCATTGTTTTACTACAAACATTCCTGCGCTGGCTTTCATTGGCAAATATTACGAGAGTCAGTGGTGTTATACTGGGCATCCTACACCGTTGTGAAGTGTGTCCAACTACACAATATGGACAACCTCACAATCAAGTTTGGTGTTGGGCTTAATGTGATATATTAGCCTGATTATAGGGTGTCCTAAAAAAAATCTAAATTTACATGGCCACGCAATCTAATTCTAAAATAATAATATTGTATTTAAGAAAAGAATAGTTAATTAGACAATATTATTCTTAGTGTTAGCATCCAGCAGCCGTGCTCTCAACTAGTACGACCCTTGTACGTTATGCACCTCACAACCCATCCTCCGAATTGACAGTACAGTTTAATACTAGGTGAAATAAGTACATTTCCTTACAGTCCTGGGGCCAGATTCATGAAAGCACTTGCGCAAGCACTTACGAACGTGTACATCTTTCCTCAATCTTTGACGGCGTTGGTTACATTTATTAAACAGTTTACAAGCATGAAAACTTCCCATTCAACTGCTGTTATTGATATAAACAGCCTCCTGGTGCTTCGGAGCTCATTAACTGTTTAATAATTGTAAACAAAGCCACCAAAGATTGAGAAAAGATGTACAGGTTCGTAAGTGCTTGCGTAACTGCTTCGTAAATCTAGCCCCTGCTGCTTGCTTGATGGGGTTCTGGAAGTTCTTCTAATCCCCAAGCCCAGCCCGAGGCCAGGCTTGACTTGTGAGAGTTTGGTCCACCAGGCTGTTGCTTGGAGCGGCCCGCAGGCCCACATACCCACCACAGCCCGGTTGGTCCGGGACTTTTTTTTTTTTTTTTTTTTAGAAAACAGTCTAGTTCTCTCTTCATGTCTACGGTTGTTACATTTACCACCCCATTTATTCTCCTACTTTTCTGTTGACACTCAGAATCTTAAGATGAAGTTTTCAAGTTCAATTTGCTCTACACAAGTTTTAAATATTAGGAATTTCTTTTTCAGTTTTATTAAACTGAAATTTTATTTTAGAGATTTTATTTTAGAGATTTTATACAAAATCTGAAAATATCCTGAGTGACTTTACAATTTATTGATATATTTTAGTTTTGTTTTATTAGTTTTATAAAACTGTAATATCAATATTGCTACAGCCTGTGGCTGAGCGGTCAGAACACTGGACGCGTGATCCTGTGGTCCCAGGCGCCGGCGAGAAACAATGGGCAGTTTCTTTCACCCTGATGCCCCTGTTATCTAGCAGTAAATAGGTACCTGGGAGTTAGTCAGCTGTCACGGGCTGTTTCCTGGGGATGGAGGCCTGGTGAGGACCGGGCCGCGGGGACAATAAAGCCCTGAAATCATCTGAAGATAACCTCAATATATGTTAAGTCCTAATTGTAATTAAAAAGCAATAAAATGCTTATCTTCCAACACTAAGAAGGTTAGGTTAGGTCGTGGTTTTCTATTCAGCTTTTCAGGTAAACTCAAATATTCACAATATATTTGACTACGGTTTAATACTAAGTGAAAATAAGTACAATTCCCGACTGCTATGAACAGTAGATAATTGTATTGGAGTACGGGCTGCCCGTTCTCTTAAAAATAACGTCGCTTTTCGTTCGTAAGCGCGCTATGGCCAAAAATGGACGTAATGTTAATTGAAATCGGCTCACGAGAGTGATCTACTGTCCCGTTTTCTGTTTGAGTCCTCTGGCTTACTCGGAGAGGACCCTTAACTTTGGGAAAGTTAAGGGTTCCAAAAGTGTTTTGAAACAAAAAAAATCCAAAATATATTTTAATTTTTTTTCATTTTCAAATTACGTCCATATTTGGCCATACGGGCAAACGACCAATTCAGCCGTGATTTGTAAGAGAACAGGTTGTACTTTAATGTAATCGAAAAAAAACTTCATTAAAAAGTCGAAGGTGTCTGGCATGATCACATGGTAAGTTTCAATAATATTTATATTAATGTTTTGGTTCCTATTAATTACTACAACGAAATATCTCAAATAGTATTTCTTAAATTCAAATTTGGCAATCCGTTTACAGAAGCCGCGAAGCAGGCAAAACTCCATTACCAAATATTTTATAATTCATTAAGTTTGGTTTACCCTTCCCTGCTAAAGCACACGAAACTTGCACAAAACATTTTGGTGAACTAGTAGGCTACTCTAAATCCCGCACTAATATATGCACCCAGCTTAAATCTGCTGCAGCTTAATTACCGAGGCCCTCGACTTGAAGCTCAACCGCCGGCAACTTACACCGGCTAAATTATAAGCTAATATGTAACAGTAACGGATTTTGGAGCGGGCGCTAACTTAGCGACGGCCAAGGTATGAATTTAGAACTTTAAGGCACGCATTTTGGACTTTACACCCCATGAATTTTGAACTTTAAGCTGCGAACTTCAAGAGTACCTAGTGAAAGGGATAAACAAAAACAAAAAAAAAGAACCTACAGACTTGTACAAAGATAATGTAGGTCGTCGTCAGTAATCTAAGCCTGATAAAGGAGCTTGAGAAGTTGCCTCTTGAGCAAAGCACATCCCAGCTCCGTGGTGGTGGTGGGTCATACCAGGCACAACCACTCCACAACTCCATGTCGGCAGTACTGCAATATCTATTCCAATTTAATTATGTATTTATTTAATATAAATTGTACGAGGCCTGTGCGCGTCCAGTGAATTTCCAGAATTTCGTAGCTCAAAGCTATATTATAGCTATAATATTACTGGAGGGGTGCATAGCTATTTCCGTCTACAAGGGGGGGGGGAGGTCTGGATGACTCTTAGAGCCTGTCATCCCTCACCTGGGAGACGAACATTACCAACTTTCAACATCAGGATTTTGTGTTGAATAGTGTTTAGATTTAGTTCTCGTGACCTGTTCCAGTAGCTCATCTCTCTCTAACTGGTTGAGCATGTGTAGGGGTTTTCAGGTGTATTTTCTGGCATTAATCTGTTTAGCTCATTTGTATTTTCTATGCCCCTCGTTTTAAACTGATCAGTATTTTATACGTCGCAATCATATCACCTCTGCTTCTTTTCTCTTCTAGTGTTGTTATAACGAGTTATCTTTACCTATTCTCCTACCTCTATTATTTTGTATTTGACACTTTCTAGTGTGCTAGAAATAGAAATCACAGAAATAACATCACATGAGACCAGGAGACATGGCAGGATGTGCAGAATACCCCCGTTGAAGAGCAGAGGTGCAACAGGTACTCTGAGAGAGAACTATCAACATCAGAGGCCCGAGACTGTTCAACACGCTTCCACTACACATAAGGGACACAACTGGCAAACCCCTCACAGTGTTCAAGAGAGAACTGGATAAACACCTCCAAAGGATACCTGATCAACCAGGCTGTGACTCATACGTCAGGCTGCGAGCAGCCGCGTCAAACAGCCTGGTTGATCAGTCCAGCAACTAGGAGGCCTGGTCGACGACCGGGCCGCGGGGACGCTAAGCCCCGGAAGCACCTCAAGATAACCTCAAGGTCCTTAGCTGTGGCAGCACTGTGTTCAGTGCTCGACAAGGTGCAGAGTCGACACTGGTGCTGCATATTCCGGAATTGGTTTAATAGGCTGTACATGAGGCTGTAAACTAGATATATTTTAGAGGGAGCCGATCACGAGAGTTAGTTATCTCCAGGTCATAATATATCCAGATACGAAAAAGTGATGTAATTAATTCAGGGGAGGAATGATTACAAGGTTGCTTTAATGGGCGTTGGGTGGAGTTGGTCGGAACAGCAATGGTGGTGGTGGGGGTGGTGGGGGGGGGGGTGGTGGTGGTGGTGGTGGGGTGGTGGTGGTGNAAAACTTATCGATGAGACATACGTTCATTCTGGGGTATATCTGGTAGCATGTCATTTCTTGGGGTTGTACAAGACACCCCCTGGGCTGTGCGCTTAGCTTCTGGTTCAGGTCTTTACCCATAGCACTAAACACACACTGGAGAGTTCCTCAACTGATGGTAAGTTGTCAATCATCAAGGACAGCTGTTTAAATACAGTAAAATAATATATAAATACCATTTTCACAGGAATAAATAAACTTATTATATATGTGTGTTAAAGAACTTTCATATATTGGACTTTAGTATATACAATACAGTATATATAAATTAATAAATTACATGTACAAATAACTTCTGCAAATTAAATGTGTACAAAGTGTTATGCAAAAATAGATTAGAGGATAAAAACCCAACATGAACAACTCACTGTACGAGCTGTGGTCCTCTGTAGCTTGTCTGGCATAACCTGTGTGATGGTAGTGCAGCGGCCAGTCTTGTAGCTAACCCAGTGCTGCGGGTCCTGGGTGGCATCGCGGCAGTCACGTCGTAAAGAACACTTGTTTTCTAATGAGCACCATCCACAATAAGGATCCCTTGCACCCAAGCACTGATTACACCCTTCATATATGCTACATTCCTGAGCCTTCACTTTAGAAATCTGCAATAGTAACAATTTATCAATCAGTAATACAGTACAGTATATATACTTTATATCAAAATGGGAATTGTTTTATTAATATTGTACAAGGTGAGAATAACACAGAAGTCAAAAATATAATATTAAGATGCAAACATTCAAATGTGACAAAAGTATGAAGACTGATCGATTGTGAGTGAGTGAGAGAGAGGCTTTCGTAACAATTATGCAGTACACAATGTACCCCTCCTTATCTGGATCAATGCATACTGATGTCATTCGTGACATCAGTATACAGTGACATCATTTGTGAGTCATGTGTTAATGAGAATTATATCTCTCCTGTCCTTTACTTTTTAAAGTGGGATTGCATGGATTTGATAGACAAAATCATATAAACATTATCAAAGATTTGGCAACACCTGCCATTTGCCTTGTCAAAGGGTGGCAACAATACTACAGCATTTTACAATTATCAATAGCTAGTGGCATTAAAACAGTGTATCTGTATTAATTACATTACATAAATTATAATAAAATAGAGTGGACAGATTAGGTAAAGAATGAAAAAAAAAAACGAGTCGAGACAGTGGTGCAAGGAAGTGACCCTGTCACTGAAGCCATAACTTTCCTCACCACAAACTGCCAAAAATCATATATACAGTATATATATATATATTGAGAGATTTACATGATTTACAACCATGTAGATCATAGTTACATGATTGTGTGTTATCTCAGCTAGTCTTGTACCCTATGGCTGATGTGCAGTTCTGTGCACTGAGCATTTGTATTTGCCTATCATACAGCAAGTATATCATGTCAGGTATCTATGGATTGAGATTCACATGAGTATTTCAGAAATCATTTGTGTGGTGATGTATGATGCCCAGTTATACTAGAAGAGAGCAATTTAAACAACTAGCTTTTATATTAATTGGGGAGAAGGAAGGGGTTCACCCCAAACTCTGCTGTTGAGTGTAGCAGGTAGCAGCCCGGGTCGCTCAGTTGACTTGACCCACTCAACAGTCACTGATAATTCCATGCCTCTCTTCTCCCCACCACACCAGTAAAGCCCAGATTTCAGCCAATCAAATGCTTGTGTATGGTTGAAATGGCAATCTGATTGGTGCTCTGTCTGTATGCTTTTACTTAAATGACTAAAGTGAGAGTCTACCTGCTCTAGCTTCAGCTCTCCTCCTCATTTACTTGGGAACTGTTCAAGGCACAAGACATGTGCTCCTTTCAGCTCTAGAGCACTGTCACAAATGACTTATAGCTGTCCCAACAGCTGCAAGTACTCATTCCAGACACCTCCCCATTCATTGATGAGAGCAGAGCATGCTGAATGAATATGCTGTTCTGTTGAGTGTGTGAATTTTATTTATTTCATGTACATAACTGATTGTGATTTTTTGTGACTTAATTGCAACCCAGCGAGCCTGGTAGATGGTTTTTGACAGTTTGGTTATCCCAGTCATGTCCCACGGAGTGCTGGCCTTCACAGTGCATGCATTTGTGAATGAATTTTCCAACACTTCAGTCTTTACATTGTGCATGTAATTTAATTTCCCGAGCATCAAAGCTGAGCTCCAAATTGTCTTTTTGCATACAACAGTGGTGTTAGGCAGCCATTATGGCTGAGGTGGTCATTGTTACCAGTGTTAAGGTTAGGGTGCAATACATCACCTGGGTACTGTACTATCATCAAGAGACGATAGAATAGTACTGTCAAGAGACAGTACTGTGTGTACATTTGCCTAAGACACCTTGTAAAGTAGGGACAATTATCCCATTTCCCTGTGTATATATATACATTTTTGTTTTATGTTCTAATTTTAGTGAATAAATTTGTATGTTAGGCAAGTGGTGTTTCAGGAAATCTTTTCTCCCTCATAATGCAAACTTTTGCCAACTCAATCCCAAAAAACTGGATACTCTGCCTGTACTAGCCCCACATCATAAATTTGATGTTACCCATTACTCTGATTTCCCTGCACCATCAGGTATAGATCCAACCCGACCTATATCTGACAAGATCCCCACATGATCTTATGCCGTTGCTTTGGGCATTTTACATTATTTGGTAACTGCTGTGAGTGGCTTTCACACCTGTCCTAGCCAGCTGCACACAGTTGTGGTTCAACACTAAAGTAATCTCGGACATACAACTTTTACCATGTAATTTGTTGTGCACTATATAAACAATGTAGTTATTCAGTGGTCTCTGTTCTTGACTCTCAATCAAGGATCCAGGATTCAATCCCCGGGTGGGACAGAAATGGATGAGCAAGTTCCTTTCACCCGATGCGACTGTTCATCTGGCAGCAAATAGGTATCCAAGAGCTAGGCAACTACTGTGGATTGCATTACATGGGAAAGGTCAGTAGTGTGACTTAAGGGACCTCAATACAAGCCTAAGTATAGACTTTCTGTCCCCCAACAATGGAAATTATATTTTTAGGCAAGATAGCTAGAACAGATTAGTATTGGCCTCATTCTGTTTATGTTTACATTAGCCTCATTCTAGGGTAGATGTAAACATAACGTTTTGACAAGTAGTGTACAGGCAATCTGTCCACTCTTATGACTGAGCTAGTCAAGGCCCACTAAGGCTCAATAACTCCTGCCTGAAATGCTATGCGTACTAGTGGCTGTACAAGAATGTAACAACTCTTGTATACGGTCCATCTAATTACTGCAAGCTACCACAAGCTACACAAGCTTCACAAAGCTTCCTGGCAATACGTTAGTAATGAATAAATATGATATATTTACTCATTATAATGTTGGTGCTGAATGTACAACACAAAAAAAAACAATTTTAATCTGAAAAAGTATATTTTTATAAAGAAATTAGACAAAAATAAAGAGCTGGTGATGCCAATCAAGTCGATGATCCAAGCGTCGGTTAGGTTAGGTTAGATTAGATTAGGTTAGGTCAGCCTAACCTAACATATCATATTTATTCATTACTAACGTATTGCCAGGAAGCTTTGTGAAGCTTGTGTAGCTTGTGGTAGCGTGTGGTAATTAGATGGATCCCTTGTATACTGTATCTTATAAAAAAAAAAAACTAAGACAGTTAAACTTGAATTTGAAAACACCGATTTAACTTGCATACATAATAATAATAATTTTTATTTAAAAAATATACAGAACACCACAATACTGAGTTTGAATAGTTATACAGTACCTAAAACATATTTAGCAAAGCCACTAGTATGCAGCACGAGTTATTAATTTAAGACATTGGTAATGTGACAAGCTGAATGCAAACTTATCATTTTGAGTATGCAAATGGAAGTTGAATAACTACTGATGGCAAAATGTATCCCTAATTTACAGTCTAGGCTTATGTTCATTTGAATATCTTTAGTTTGCATGAATTTACATTCTTATTACAATATGGCATATAAGAATGAGTGATTAATAGATAATATCCATATATGAGATACAAATATGTGAAGGCCTAAGTAAATTCAGTTGAGAGAAATAACAGGTACATAGAGTTATGTTGCAATCTACAGAGGTTGGCAAATTTGCATAGGAACTTCAAGGAGTTGAGTTGTGATCAAGATGTAGTAATATCCAGGTAAAGTAGACAAAGAGTTAGGAAGTAATTAATTGTCCAAGATACAGGCACCTCATGATTCTATCCAAGTGTCCGTTAGTGACAGCTAGAGTAGTCAGAGGAAAGGGGCAATGCTGTTGCTTCTCCTACTTGGTAATTATACACACACACACACACGCTGGGAAAATATTATATTCAGATAACTGTCATGTATTAGAGAAAAGTTGTGTGTTAGCTGTCATGTTTATACCTGTAGGTGACTGCAGGTTATTACTTAATGAAAATATTTAATTGATATGTTAAAGAATCAAGCTGGTGTAATTGGCAACATTAGGAGGGAACCTGCTTAGCTGCTTTCCTGCTTATATTTAAATGCCTCATTGGCGCACTGGATTTACTAGAGGTAGGATGTGATCATCATTCATTCATTTACAGTATTTACCTTTAAGTATTTATGTTCCTTGTTCAGTTATTATATTGTGAGTGCTGGTAATATAATTTGTGCTCTTACTTACTTAAAGTATATTAGTTCTTGTACTAATGGATCAATCATGGGTAGGTGCGAATATTAATATACTGTACTGAGAAATACTCGAGTGTTGCCATCTTTCATAGATTTTTCTAAGCTTATTATCATTTCTTGGTGACCAGTGGTGCTTCTATTTGCCTGTGATTCTTTAACCCACTCATTCCTGCATTCAGAAACTGGGGATATTATTTGGCAAGAAGTCACTACTGATTGGATAATTAGTAAGGCATCAAGGTGTAGGAATAATATATATATATATATATGCCGTTTATCAATATGTAACAAATTTGTCTTCAATTTTATTGATAATCTTACCAAATTACCTTCCATTTACTCATTGATGACACAATTTTTCATAGTATTAATTATTTTGTGCAGGCAAGATACAGGCAAGCTAGATACAAGCTAAATAGGAGGCCCAATAGAGAACCAAGCCGTGGGGATGCTGAGCCCTGAAATCATCACAAGGTAGATTGGGGGCCTGAGCCAAAATGTGATAATTAACACCACCCATAATGCACTTATAGTAATACATGTAACATTTTCATGTAACTTATGGATTCTCATGTTAAAAAAAACATTGAGAAAGTCAGTAGGACCCATGAGGAGGATTCAAACCTCTGCTCTGGGTAATCCCAAGCTCACTACAGTATGTAGTGAGCTTATCACTACATACATCACTACAGTATGTGATTTCTTGGTGCACTTAAAAAACATTGTATTTCATCAAATTTTCACTTTATTTAGGGTGTTATAGCTTGTACAGTACAAGTTTATTTAGTTTATATTATATTATTTTATTATTATAATTTGGTTTTTCCAATGAGAGCCAGCCACTATCAACACAATCATATTATATGAGAAATCCCTCGGTATATTTAGTTGATTATACAGAATAAATCCAGATACCTGAGAGATACTTTACATGATTTTAAGCACATGGATTTTATTTCTTCCAATTCAAGCAAAACTGATTAATGGGAATGTGGACAAGTTAGGTTGTTGTACATACATCATAAATCATCAGTTAATATTATGTTGCCCACTTACACTTCAAGAAATGGTACTCACCCAGAAAGGATGGGAAATTATTACAGTACAAGAAAAGTTAGTAGTAATGAGAAAATTAGTAATAATACAAAAAATACCAGTAACCAATAAATAAAAATGTTGAAATGAAAAGATTATTGGCTAAAGAACATCAAAGAAGATATAAAGCATTCAGGCAAGGTTAAGAAAATTTATTAAAGACACCAGCAGAAATGTGTTTGTAAGTGACTTCCTGGGCTTCAGGAAATCATCCATTAATATTTCTGAGCTGCTCCACTTGGATGCTTCTCAAGGCAAGATCCCAACAATCTCATTGGTTGGCATTCAAGAGTGCCAACCACTCTGGTATGATGCAACATCACACTGATCCCTCTGGTTAGGATACCTTATATTGATTCCGAGGATCAATGTCCCCAACCAGACGACCTGGTTGGTGGTTGGTCAATCAGGCTGTTAGACACAGCTGCTCGCAGCCTAATGTATGACTCTCAGTACAACACCTGGAGAAGAATTATATAATAATAGACAGACAGACTGGTTGTCGATCTGGAAGATCCTGTAAAGTGACACTACTGTACTCAGTTTGTATGATAGAGCCATAGAGATTTTACATGAGATGGTTGGGTTGACTGCATTATCTGGATTTAAATAAGGCTTTCAACAGATTTCCACAAAAGAGGTTTTTCTGGATATTGGAACATACTGGAGGAGTAACAGGGAGGCTTCGAACATGGATGAAAAATTGTCTAACTGACAGGAAAATGAGGGCAGTAATCACAGGCAATGTATCTGACTGGAGAAATGTCACGAGTAGAGTACCCCAGGGTTCAGTTCTTGCACAAGGTAAAGTTCATTGTCTACATGAACGACCTACCATATGGAATACAGAATTATATAAACATGTTTGCTGATGATGCTAAGATACTAGGGAAGATAAGAAACTTAGGCAAGTGTCAGGCCCTTCAAGAAGACCTGACAAAATAAGTATATGGTGCACCACTTCGCAAATGGAATTTACTGTAATGTGAATAAATGTCATGTTATGGAATGTGGAATAGAAGAACATAGACCCCACACAACCAATAAATTATGTGAGAAATCTTTAAAGAATTCTGATAAAGAAAGAGATCTAGGGGTAGTTCTAGATAGAAACTGTCACCTGAGGAAGACATTAAGAACATTGTGTGAGGAGCCTATGCTACACTTTCTAACTTCAGAATTGCTTTTAAATACATGGATGGAGAAATACTAAAGAAATTGTTCACGACTTTTGTTAGACCAAAGCTGGAATATGCAGTATGGTGTCCATATCTTAAGAAGGACATCAACAAACTGGAAAAGGTGCAAAGACATGCCACCAAGTGGCTCCCAGAACTGAAGGACAAGAGCTATGAGGAGAGGTTGGAGGCATTAAATATGCAAAACTAGAAGATAGAAGAAAAAGAAGCGATATGATCACTACGTACAAAATAGTAACAGGAATCGATTAAACTGATAGGGAAGAATTCCGAGACCTGGAACTTCAAGAACAAGAGGTCATAGATTTAAACTAACGAAACAAAGCTGCTTATGCAAGGACAATTGATTCTTGTCCTTGCATAAGTCTTTCACTAACTCCTCAAGACTTGATACTTTGCTACTCAAGTGCTCATTACTTTCTTTTAATTTGCCGATTATTTCTACGATAGTTCACTATAATATCTAATTTTGCCAATTTGTTGTGTAGACTGCTTATATCAATGCTTGCTTCATTTAAAGTCCAAAAATCTAGTTCTGTTTTGTTTTATTTCTTGCCAGCGGCCATCTTGAATGTCACTGTCTGCTCTGTGAACACTAGGGCAACTTTTTCTTCAAAAAATTTTCACTTCACTTTGCACATTCGTGTTATCTCACCTATTTTTCCAAAGCACTACACCTTTATGTTCCTTGGGACACTACTCACTATCATCAACCTGCACTACAATACTTAGGAATTGTGAAATATCCTGGAGCTCCTCTGATGCAGGTGTTATCACTAAGGGTGTCACCTTTTGAATGAATAAAAATCTCAACACATGATTGGGTTGGACCTGGAGAACCATCAGGACTCCGGTGGTCATCACCACAACCTAGTCATGACTCTTCCTGTGGTAGTGGCAGACGAGTGGTAGAGGGTTGGAACAAGTTAGGTGAGGTGGTAGTGGAGGACAAAACCGTCAGTAATTTCAAAGCATTATATAACAGAGTGCTGGGGAGATGGGACACCATGAGCATAGCTCTCATCCTGTAACTACACCAGACTTTCAAGATTTGGTAAGAGACCTCCATATGGAGACCATTATTACTATAATATTATAATAAAGCACCAAAAAAAAACACAAAAGGAAGGGGATGGTAGGAGAAAAGCACACAGAAACTGTACTGGAGGGGACCTAAACATCATCTCTAATGCGTTATGTGTGGTTTCCTCGAGGCCAAGGGTCCCCTTCTTCCAGCCAGAGGTGGTACTCCCTTCCTAATATTATCAATATAATGTATACAGTATATGAATTTAGAGACACGAGATAGGTATATATGTGCCTACCTTATTGCTGGTCATTACGTAGAGATGGTCACCAGCTTTGTCAAAGTACATGTCCTGTCTGACAGGAGAATCTTGGTCCACAACAATATCATCGTACTCCAGTGCATTATTCTGATTCTCTATCACAACCTGATAAAAAATAGTGTTGCTAGCATAAAACATAAAAAAAAATGATTTGCCACCTTATTTTCAATTTGTGGATATTAACCTCATTAAAAGTGCAGTTCAGAACATTACAGTATAACCCAAAACAGTAATGAAGTAAGATCCTAAAATGTAAAAACCCAATAAGCTTCGAATACCTATTTTTCTATCAGGTGTTTTAATGTACAACAGAAGCAAGTTCTGTATAGACTTGCAAATTGGTTATTATAATTTTATTTAAGAGCAAATACAGCATTTTTTATTAAATAATTATGTTTTGGTTCTTGAGAAGATGGAAAAATATATTATAAACCTATTCTACTTTTTTATAAACTATTGGAAGGCTAAATATGAATGGACAATCGTCCTTGAATAATGTATCCTTGTTTGAATTATAATCTGTTGATAGAGAATTAATCAACTTTTCCAAATAATCTTACTTTGCCTTCTGTAGTATAGCAATGATAAGAACAAAAAATTATTGCAAGTGTCCTAAAACTTTTTTTTTGCAACTGATTAGTTTATTACAACAACAAGACCTGAGAAAAATATGTTTGCAATATCCAATGCAATAGACACCCTTTAAGAACCTGTGTATATGACTTGCCTTCTTGAGGTGTCCTTGAGCAGTACCGAGGAAGACGACGGTGTAGACCTCTGTGGAGGTGGCAGCAACGGCTGTAAGTCTGGTAGGGAAGGTGAGGATGGCAAGACCTTCTACGGGCTGCTCTCCACCCAGTGGGGTGTTAACATCCATTCCACAGAAGTCCTCATTCAGGTCATTAATTCTCTGCAGAGACATCAAAAAGTTGATCAACATGCAAGTCTATTTTGATTGCAATTGTTGTCAGGTATCGATACAATTATGGAGGAAATTTACATTCTTAATAGCATAGAAATTGTACATATTTGAGTGTTTTAATAATTTAGCAAAGATGAGATGTTTTTTTTAGTAAACAACCATGTTTCCCATGGTTGATATGGTAACATGGTTTATTTTCTTATTTGTCAATAAGAAATTGAATTCAATTGGCAATAAGCACAAGATGGTCAGGGAGAAGGAGCCCAACACACCATCCAACATATATTAAAATAAAAACAATGTAAAACATTGTGAAAGTAAACACTGACTTTTACAATGTATAAACTACAGTTTGTACATTATGACTTCCACACACTGAACCTCCACCACCCACGTCTCGTGCCCCCCCCCCCACCCTCTTTCTCACCATACTCACTCACTATACCCTCCTCACCACTCACTCACTCACTCTCCCACTCTTCCTCTCTCTCTCCCACTCTTCCTCTCTCTCCCACTCTTCATGTCTCCCTCCCACTCTTCATGTCTCCCTCCCACTCTCTCCCACATTCATGTGGTGTTATTTCTGTGTGCAAGTATGGGACCAGCCCCTCTAATATTTTCCTTGTGTAAATTATTATGAATCTCTCCCGCCTGGGCTCAAGTGAATACAGTGCAGATTTACGCATTTTAGTCGGTCCCAACAGTTTAGATGTTTTACTGAGTGGATTCTAGAAGTAAAGGATATCTGCACGCTCTCCAGGTCAGCAATTTCTCTAGCTTTGAAAGGGACTGTCATTGTGCAACAATATTCCACTCTAGAGAGCACTAGTGTCTTGAAGAGTATCATCATTGGTATAGCATCTCTAATTTGAAAAGTTCTTGTTATCTAACCTCACATTTTTCTTGCATTCGTGACGGCTACTGTATTGTGTTCTTTAAAGGTAAGGTCTTCCGACATAAGTACGTCCTCTACATTGCTTTTTCGTTCATTGTTACAATTTGACTGCATTTTGTACATGGTTTCTGTTTTTATATTTTAATTTTTTCCGTAACACAATAGCTGGAACTTATCTTCATTAAATACCATATTATTTTCTGTAGCCCATTGAAAGACCTTAATTACATCTAACTAGAGGTTTGCTGTGTTCTCTATGTTGGCTACTCATAAAAATCCTAGTGTCATCTGCAAATGATGATACATTGCTATAGACTGTGTCCTTGTCTGTGTCCAATATGAGTCTAATATGAGAAAAGGACTGGAGCAAGCACAATACCTTGGGGTACGGAGCTCTTCATGGTTGATGGACCGGATTTTATTTTGTTGACTATTACACATCGAGTTCTGTTAACCAGGAAATTGTAGATCAATCAGCCTATTTTTCTGTTAATTCCTCTTGAATGCATTTTGTGTGCAATAACACCATTGTTACATTTGTTGAAGGCATTTGCAAAATCTGTGTAAATTACATAAGCATTTTGCTCTTCTTCCATGCCATCTAAGGCAATGTCGTAGTAGTCAAGCAACGGTGATAGGCAAGAGTGCCCTGTTCTGAAACCATGTTGTCCAGGGTTATGGAGATGCTGTGATTTCATGTATTTTGTGATCTTACTTCTTAGCACTCTCTCAAAGATTCTTATGATGTGTGATGTTAGTGCTATCAGTTTAATTTTTTGCCTATGCCTTATTTCATCCTTTATGGTATGGTACTATCTCTGCTGTTTTTAGTACAGTATGTCAGGGATAATTCCAGTATCTAGGCTTTGCCTCCAAAGGATGTGAAGGGCCTGTGATAGTGGTTTTTTACAGTTCTTGATAAATATGGAGTTCCAGAAATCAGGGCTGGTGCAGAGTGCATAGGCAAACTGTCTATGGCTTCTTCAAAATCCAGTGATGATAGGGTGACATCTGATATATGGTTTGATGTTGGCATCACATCCATGAAAAATTCATTTGGGTTATCAATCTTTAATGTGTTTAATGGCTCGCTGAAAACTGTTGTACCGATTCCTCAGAATTTCACTCATTTCTTTGTTATCATCTGTGAAAGTGAAAGAAAGTGAAAGTCATCTGATGCAGGGCCTGATACTAGAAATAGTTTTTTATCTTAATTTTGCATAGGGGAAAAAATATTTCGGATTTCTCTCTATTTCACTGATGGCTTTTTGCTCTCTCTGTCTCTCTTGTATTCGGTACGATTTTTGTAGCTTTAGTTCAATTGTTTCTATTTGTCTACCTAGCCTTCTTCGCCATGCTTGAGATAGGGTGTGACTCTCAAGTTGTTCTGTGATTCGTTTTCTTCGCCTATAGAAGGAACGCCATTCCCATTCCAGTCTGCATATCTTACTCTTTTTTTGTAGTGGTATGCAGTTTGCACATATTTCTAGTGCTACTGAGTTTATTTTTTCCAGGCATTGATTCAGGTTTGCATTTTCTAGCTGTTCTTCCCAGCTTATTTATTTGAGGTCTTGGTTTATTTGCTCCCAGTTAATCCGTTTATTATTATATTGAATTTGCTGAATTCTCCTCCCCTGGGGCTCAGGACTGGTTGTGCAGGTCAACTCCTCATGCTTGTCAGAACTTCAATTAGGTTGTGATCTGAGTAACAGGTATTTGTAATCATTATGTTCCTGATCAATTCATCAATATTAGTGAAAATGATTTCCAATGTGTTCTCGTTTTTGGTTGGTTCTACTATTTGCTGGTTTAAGGCAAATCTGTCGCACATCCATAACAGGTCATTTGCATCTGTCTGTTCATTTAGGCTACTTCCTGGTATTCTTTCTGATATTACTGTATTAGCCAGGTGCTTCCATTTCAGGTGCCGTAGGTTCAAGTCCCCCAAGCAGGATGATGTTCGGGGCTGGATTGGTGAGGTTTTCCAAGCAGTGTTCTATTTTCATTAGTTGGTCTTTAAACTGCTGAGGATTTGCCTCCGGTGACTTATATACAAGGACAATAACTACATATAGGATCTCTTATTTTGATTATCAGCACTTCCCCCATATCGTTTGTGGTGTTTAGCAGCTCAGTACAGACGAGTGTGTTCTTGATGTACAGGCTGACCCCACCCTGTAGTCTTTGTCTCCTGTCACATCTGAAAAGATTGTACTCTGAGATCCATATTTCACCATCATGGTAGTCCTTGGTGTGGGTTTCCGTTAGGGCTGCAAACACTGCATTTGCCTCATGAAGGAGACCATCTATAAATTAACTTTGTTAGATTTGCGTGTTTTTATACCATGGATGTTGGCAATATAAATGATGTTATCGTGTTTGTGGAAGTGCTGGATGCTTTATTTGGTGTTAATATCTGAAGCTCTGGTAGGGAGGCCACTTGTGTTTGTGTCTCCTCTAACATTTGACCGAGCTGGTGGTAGACTCTGGACATATTTAGCCATTCTTCTCCTCTTTCTCGGGCTAAAATCTCATCCTGGTCGATGGAGTTGTGGCTGTTTTCACAGTGGCTGTCTGTCTGTTTTATTCGCTTGGTACCTCTTATATGAAAAGCTGGACATTCCAGCTCTTCCGCAACAGGAAGTTGAGTATCCACCATCCTACTTTACCAGTTATTCCCATGACCTCATTTTGTGCACTATCACTCCATGGTCACATTTGATGAATGCCTTTGCAAAGACTGTGCATACAACATCTGCATTTTGCATTTCTTCTAGGGCTTCTATGATTTTGTCATAGTGGTTGAGTAACTGTGTCAGACAGGATCTTCCCACTCTAAATCCATGTTGTCCTGGGTTGTGAAGCTCATTATTTTCCATAAAACTAGAAATTAGATTCCTAATCACTATTTCAAAACGTTTGTTATGCATGATGTTAGTGCAACTGGTCTATAATTTTTTGTCAAAGCTTAACTACTCCCCTTGAGCAGAGGAGCTATATCTGCAGATTTAAATGCTGCTGGTATCTCCCCTGTATCCGGCTCTTTCTCCAAATCTCCACATTTGGAAAAAAAAAAAAACTACGGACACGCCATAGCCCGTGCCACTTGGAACTTTTTGTTCCAAGTAGCGAATCTTAACATCATCATCATCCACACTTGGAGATATCTATATCATATCCAAATTCTCCATATCTGAGCGCTCGTGCTACCGGTACTTAACATTTATTTATGAATATTGAATTCCACGAGTCAGGACCAGGGGCTGAGTGCATGGGCATGTTGTCAATTTCTCTTTATCCAAACTGGAGATAATATAACGGATATAACATAAACTCAGAAGATTTTG
>WNGS01006874.1:0-12806 GCA_020271785.1 Procambarus virginalis
CATTCAATGGAAAATGTCCTAAGAAATAAAAATCCTACACAAGGAATAGAAAAACTGACTTCTGAAGCATATGAAGTCTGTCTGAAGTGTTCCTTTGAGGAAAGCCAAAAGAGGTCCAATGTAGAAAGAGAACGCAGACGACATTACAAAAGGAGGAGAAGAAATTAACGGAAATGCTTAAGCATACACGACTCACATACAGAGAAGAAATAATTTAAACAGGGAGATTGAAGAAATTCATTTTGAGGCATTCTATCAGACTGAAGAAAGGCAACTAGAACAGAAAGCAATTCAAGAAATAAAGAAAAACCCAAAATATTTCTTCACATATGCTAAATCAAAAGCGAAAACCACTGCCAGTATTGGACCTATTCGTATTAGCGAAGGTTCATACACTGAGGATGACAAAGAAATTAGTGAAATCCTAAAAAAGCAGTATGAAGACATGTTTAGTACTCCGTTACTCAGCATGAAAGTGGAAGATTCGGACACTTTCTTTATGAATGATACTCAAACACCTGTAAATATAACTGATATCAGCACGAGCATGGCAGATTTTGAAACAGAAATTGATCATATGCCCATGCACTCAGCCCCGGGTCCAGACTCATGGAATTCATATTTTATAAAGAAATGCAAAGTGCCAGTAGCACAGGCGCTCAGTATAGTGTGGAGGGAGAGCTTGGACAGGGGGAGATACCAATGCGCGGGGAGATACCAGATGCGCTTATCTCCCCCTTGGACGGGGAGATACCAGATGCGCTTAAAGCAGCAGACATTGCCCCTCTACACAAGGGTGGTAGCAAAGCATTGGCAAAGAATTATAGTAAAGAACTAACATAATGAAATTATTTGAAAGAGTGATCAGGAGTCAGGTCACTAGATTCATGGAAACCAATGACCTCCACAATCCAGGCCAACATGGATTTAGAGCAGGAAGATACCTCTCACAGCTACTTGACCACTATGACAAAATCACGGAGGCATTAGAGGAAAAACATAATGCAGATGCCATATACACTGATTTTGCAAAGGCATTCGACAAATGTGACCATGGAGTGATTGCACACAAAATGAGGTAACTGGCAAAGTAGGACACTGGATACTCAATTTCCTGTCGAACAGAACACAAAGAGTAACAGTCAATCAAGTAAAATAGAGTCCGAGCGCAGTTAAAAGCGCTCGGACCTGTACCTAAAGCACCTAAATTATTGGGATCGTCTCAAAGCTCTCCAAATGTACTCACTAGAAAGGAGACGAGAGAGATATCAAATAATATACACATGGAAAACACTGGAGGAACAGGTCCCAAATTTGCACAGTAAAATAACAACGTACTGGAGTGAACGACATGGAAGAAAATGCAGAATAGAACCAGTGAAGAGCAGAGGTGCCATGGGCACATCAGAGAACACTGCATGAACATCAGAGGTCCGCGGTTGTTCAACGTCCTACCAGCAAGCATCAGAAATATTACTGGAACAGCCGTGGACATCTTCAAGAGGAAACTAGATTGTTTCCTTCAAGGAGTGCCGGACCAATCGGGCTGTGGGCCGCTCCAAGAAACAGCCTGGTGGACCAAACTCTCACAAGTCAAGTCTGGCCTCGGGCCGGGCTTGGGGAGTAGAAGAACTCCCAGAACCCCATCAACCAGGTACCATACCCCTATACCTTGAGCCTCAATCTATTTATTCTATCTTTTATGTTCGGAAACCAGGTTTGGAAATCTTATTTCCGAACCATTTGTGTGGTATACCATATAAATTGAATAGACCGAATAATAATTACCCGAAATGGATACCAAAGGATCTGAAGAACCTTATTAGTAGAAAGAGAGCTTGGTACAAAGGGATTAATCATCGGGAAGTCAGTTTAGAACAAGAATTCGTCCATCTGGTTAGAAATGTTAAAAAATAGATAAAGAGGGGGAAAAGGAAACTATGAAATTTGCATAGCAGTGCAAGCAAAGAAAAATCCTGAAGGTTTTTCAGTTATATCGAACAAAGATTAGGGAAAGGATAGGTTCATTAAAAACTCAGACAGATCAGATAACTGATAACGACGAAGAGATGAGTAGTATTATTAATAAATATTTTATCTCTGTATTTTCTAAAGAGGAACTTAACATTATTCGTTCAGCCAAACAAGTATGGGCCAATAGGCCCCCTGCAGTTTTTATTATTTTATTTATTTGAAGTACATAACAAATATGTTGTGTTTTTATGTACATATTAACATAACATCGTGAGCAAACAGGTTTAAGCAAATTTTAAAAATTTTAAGCGATATCTGAATCAGTTTGGGTGGATATTCAATTATCTTGTTATAATTGACCAACATACCGCCTGCTGGTATGCTTATGCTTCTCACTTGTTTCTTTTGATTATTTTCTCACCTAATAAGCAGCTATATTGTTGATATATATATTTACTGCGGTTTTCCATAAATATTATTGTTATATCCTCAAGAACACGAGAGTTAATAAAGTAATTGCAAATCTCCAGGTACCTTATGCCAACGGGTGTGAATGGTATGATAACAGTCTGATTTTTAATATTTTAATTCCCTTCGAGGGTGTACGTGAATTGCAAAGGGTAAATAATGAATAGAGGAAAACAATGTTTTGTTTGTTCCTAGAAATTTACTAATTTGTTTAGAACATTTTACCAGTCATACAGACACTTTATTAATTACATACCTTTTATCGTTATACGTTTAACCCAAATATTATCGTTTGTATATAAAACTCAACCCGTCCTCGCAAATTTGTAAAGTCAATATTGACTTGTATTGGTGATATACTAAACATAATAGTTTACCTTGAAAAGCTTCATAGAAAACACCGACCTTACCTAAGATAAGTTAGTATGTTAAGATAAGCATCTTATTGCTTCGTATTACAATTATTACTTAATCTATACTTATAATAGGTTAAGTAACAATTGTAATTACGAACCTATAAGATGCTTATCTTAACATACTAACAAGGTTATGTAAGGTAGGTGTTTTCTATGAAGCTTTTCAAGGTAACCTATTATGTTTAGTATGTCACCTATGCACGTATTTAATAAGTCAATATTCAATATACGAATTTGCGAGGACGGGTTGGTAAAAATATATATTAAATATCCTGTGAAGTTACTATTCTGAAGTTGAAGGTCGATTAAAATTAAAATAACATGCATCCGTGTATGAGCAAAAGAACATGCACCAGTTTTCATTCTTGAGCATCATTGACATTTTCATCACAGGGTTGAAGAATATAACCGGTTTCCAGCGAAAATGGGTAGTCTTTAGTAAGTCTGGACTGGATATTCCTAACTCTAGAAGTATAAGGAGTGTACGTATTTTTGGACGAAGGATTGCGGATGTATCTGCGCTTAGAAGGATTCATTTCAATGGCTTCTGGTATCGTACACTCAAGTAATTCTTCATTTACTTGAACATGATTTTTGTTTTCAATACCATAGGTATCTAGCATCTTATAGTCAAGTAAATCCTCCTTTAACTTTAGAAATCTTTTCCGTTCTACATTACGGATATCCGGTATTGTTTTGTCCACTATATGTTCATTCAACTTTAGCATTCTTCTGCATCCTGTATCACGGGCTTCTGGTATGTTACAGTCGAGTAATTCACCCTTTACTTGTTGACAACTTTTAAATTCTATATCACTTTTTGCACTTGAATGCCAAATATTCTCAAAAGTTTCAAAGAGATTACTTGGCTGTCTGTTCTGTGACATGAATGATTCGATTGAAAAAATAGAAGTTCAGCCTGGATAAGTACAGTCAATAATTGCCTATCTTTTAAATGCAGAATAACCAAATTTAAATTGTGTAATATTTCAGACGTTTGTCAGTAATAGAGTAACAGATGACAGCAGCACCTGACAATATATGAGTACAAAACCAACACGGGAAAATAATATTTTAGATTTAGTGTTAACTAACAGGGAAACACAAATTAATGACATCGAAATAGGGAGTGAGCTAGGGAACAGTGATCACAAAGAAATCAGATTTAGCATAGAATGGAATAGACCTGTAGGAGAAAATTCTGTTAAAGTGCCAGATTTTCGAAAAGCTGATTTTAATAGCCTAAGAAATTTTTTGGGTCAAATTAATTGGAAAGTCTTGGGTATGGGGTGTGGGCCGGTCTTGGAGGGAGACATGAACCCAGCGATAGGTGATGTATATGGGGATTTCATAAGAACATAAGAACATAAGAACAAAGGCAGCTGCAGAAGGCCTATTGGCCCATACGAGGCAGCTCCTATTTATAACCACCCAATCCCACTCATATACATGTCCAACCCATGCTTGAAACAATCGAGGGACCCCACCTCCACAATGTTACGCGGCAATTGGTTCCACAAATCAACAACCCTGTTACTGAACCAGTATTTACCCAAGTCTTTCCTAAATCTAAACTTATCCAATTTATACCCATTGTTTCGCGTTCTGTCCTGTGTTGATACTCTCAATACCCTATTAATATCCCCTTTGTTATGTCCATTCATCCACTTGTAAACCTCTATCATGTCACCCCTAACTCTTCGCCTTTCCAGTGAATGCAAATTAAGCTTTGTTAATCTTTCTTCATATGATAGATTTCTAATTTGGGGAATTAACTTAGTCATCCTACGCTGGACACGTTCAAGTGAATTTATATCCATTCTATAATATGGCGACCAAAACTGAACTGCATAATCTAAATGGGGCCTAACCAGAGCAAGATATAGCTTGAGAACCACACCAGGTGTCTTGTTACTTACGCTTCGATTAATAAATCCGAGTGTCCGATTTGCCTTATTACGAACATTTATGCATTGATCCTTTTGTTTTAAATTCTTACTAATTATAACTCCCAGATCCCTTACGCAATCCGACTTCGCAATCTCAACACCATCTAGCTCGTATCTTGTAACTCTATCATCATTACCTAGCCTCAGAACTTTACATTTATCAGCATTAAACTGCATCTGCCAGTCCTTTGACCATTTCAAAACCCTATCTAGATCAACTTGAAGTGATAGTGAGTCCTCCTCCGAATTAATTTCCCTACCGATTTTCGTATCATCGGCAAATTTGCAAATGTTGCTACTCAAACCTGAATCTAAATCATTTATATATATTATAAACAACAGAGGTCCCAAGACAGAGCCTTGAGGCACTCCACTTACAACATTTTCCCACTCTGACTTGACTCCATTTATACTAACTCTCTGTTTCCTTTGATATAGCCATGCCCTAATCCAGCTTAATATAGCACCCCCAATACCATGAGCCTCTATCTTTTTAATTAGTCTTTCATGTGGCACTGTATCGAAAGCTTTGCTAAAGTCAAGGTACACAACATCACAATCCTTACCACTATCAACTGCCTCAACTATGCTAGAATGCTATGTTCTTATGTTCTTATGTTCTTATGTTCAAGCTTGAAACAATCGAGGGACCCCACCTCCACAATGTTACGCGGCAATTGGTTCCACAAATCCACAACCCTGTTACTGAACCAGTATTTACCCAAGTCTTTCCTAAATCTAAACTTATCTAATTTATACCCATTGTTTCGTGTTCTGTCTTGTGTTGATACTTTTATTACCTTATTAACATCCCCTTTGTTATGTCCATTCATCCACTTATAAACCTCTATCATGTCACCCCTAACTCTTCGCCTTTCTAGTGAATGCAACTTAAGCTTAGTTAATCTTTCTTCATATGAGAGATTTCTAATTTGGGGAATTAACTTAGTCATCCTACGCTGGACACGTTCAAGTGAATTTATATCCATTCTATAATATGGCGACCAAAACTGAACTGCATAATCTAAATGGGGCCTAACAAGAGCAAGATATAGCTTGAGAATCACACCAGGTGTCTTGTTACTAACGCTGGACACTTGAACGTGTCCAGCGTAGGATGACTAAGTTAATTCCCTAAATTAGAAATCTTTCATATGAAGAAAGATTAACTAAGCTTAAGTTGCATTCACTGGAAAGGCGAAGAGTTAGGGGTGACATGATAGAGGTTTATAAGTGAATGAATGGACATAACAAAGGGGATATTAATAGGGTATTAAAAGTATCAACACAAGACAGAACAAAACATTGTTTTGTTCAAAACATCTCGGAACAAACAAAACATTGTTTTCCTCTATTCATTATTTACCCTTTGAAATTCACGTACACCCTCGAAGGGAATTAAAATATTAAAAATCAGACTGTTATCAGACCATTCACACCCGTTGGCATAAGGTACCTGGAGATTTGCAATTACTTATTAACTCTCGTGTTCTTGAGGATATAATAATAATATTTACGGAAAACTGCTGTAAATATATATATCAACAATATAGCTGCTTATTAGGTGAGAAAATAATCAAAAGAAACAAGTGAGAAGCATAAGCATACCAGCAGGCGGTATGTTGGTCAATTATCTTGTTATAATTGACCAACAACCGCCTGCTGGTATGCTTATGCTTCTCACTGTTTCTTTTGATTATTTTCTCACCTAATAAGCAGCTATATTGTTGATATATATATTTACAGCAGTTTTTCCGTAAATATTATTATTATATCCTCAAGAACACGAGAGTTAATAATAATTGCAAATCTCCAGGTACCTTATGCCAACGGGTGTGAATGGTCTGATAACAGTCTGATTTTTAATATTTTAATTCCCTTCGAGGGTGTACTTGAATTTCAAAGGGTAAATAATGAATAGAGGAAAACATGTTTTGTTTGTTCCGAGATGTTTTGAACAAAACAATGTTTTGTTCTGTCTTGTGTTGATACTTTTATACCCTATTAATACCCCTTTGTTATGTCCATTCATTCACTTATAAACCTCTATCATGTCACCCCTAACTCTTCGCCTTTCCAGTGAATGCAACTTAAGCTTAGTTAATCTTTCTTCATATGAAAGATTTCAATTTAGGGAATTAACTTAGTCATCCTACGCTACGCTGGACACGTTCAAGTGTCCAGCGTTAGTACAAGACACCTGGTGTGATTCTCAACTATATCTTGCTCTTGTTAGGCCCCATTTAGATTATGCAGTTCAGTTTTTGTCGCCATATTATAGAATGGATATAAATTCACTTGAACGTGTCCAGCGTAGGATGACTAAGTTAATTCCCCAAATTAGAATCTCTCATATGAGAAGATTAACTAAGCTTAAGTTGCATTCACTAGAAGGCGAGAGTTAGGGGTGACATGATAGAGTTTATAAGTGGATGAATGGACATAACAAAGGGGATGTTAATAAGGTAATAAATATCACACAAGACAGAACACAAACATGGGTATAAATTAGATAAGTTTAGATTTAGGAAAGACTTGGGTAAATACTGGTTCATAACAGGGTTGTGGATTTGTGGAACCAATTGCCGCGTACATTGTGGAGGTGGGGTCCCTCGATTGTTTCAAGCTTGAACATAAGAACATAAGAACATAAGAACATAGCATTCTAGCATAGTTGAGGCAGTTGATAGTGGTAAGGATTGTGATGTTGTGTACCTTGACTTTAGCAAAGCTTTCGATACAGTGCCACATGAAAGACTAATTAAAAGATATAGCTCATGGTATTGGGGGTGCTATATTAAGCTGATTAGGGCATGGCTATATCAAAGGAAACAGAGAGTTAGTATAAATGGAGTCAAGTCAGAGTGGGAAAATGTTGTAAGTGGAGTGCCTCAAGGCTCTGTCTTGGACCTCTGTTGTTTATAATAATATAAATGTTTAGATTCAGTTTGAGTAGCACATTTGCAATTTGCCGATGATACGAAAATCGGTAGGAAATTAATTCGGAGGAGGACTCACTATCCTTCAAGTTGATCTAGATAGGGTTTTGAAATGGTCAAAGGACTGGCAGATGCAGTTTAATGCTGATAAATGTAAAGTTCTGAGGCTAGGTAATGATGATAGAGTTACAAGATACTAGCTAGATGTGTTTTAGATTGCGAAGTCGGATTGCGTAGGGATCTGGGAGTTATAATTAGTAAGAATTTAAAACAAAAGGATCAATGCATAAATGTTCGTAATAAGGCAAATCGGACACTCGGATTTATTAATCGAAGCGTAAGTAACAAGACACCTGGTGTGGTTCTCAAGCTATATCTTGCTCTGGTTAGGCCCCATTTAGATTATGCAGTTCAGTTTTGGTCGCCATATTATAGAATGTATAAATTCACTTGAACGTGTCCAGCGTAGGATGACTAAGTTAATTCCCCAAATTAGAAATCTATCATATGAAGAAAGATTAACAAAGCTTAATTTGCATTCACTGGAAAGGCGAAGAGTTAGGGGTGACATGATAGAGGTTTACAAGTGGATGAATGGACATAACAGGGGATATTATAGGGTATTGATAGTATCAACACAGGACAGAACGCGAAACAATGGTATAAATTGGATAAGTTTAGATTTAGGAAAGACTTGGGTAAATACTGGTTCAGTAACAGGTTGTTGATTTGTGAACCAATTGCCGCGTAACATTGTGGAGGTGGGTCCCTCGATTGTTTCAAGCATGGGTTGGACATGTATATGAGTGGGATGGGTTTATAAATAGGAGCTGCCTCGTATGGGCCAATAGCCTTCTGCAGCTGCCTTTGTTCTTATGTTCTTATGTTCTTATGAAATCCCCATATACATCCCCATCGCTGGTCATTCATGTCCCCCTCCAGACCCCCCCCACCCCCCCTTTCCCAAGACCGCCACATCCAATTTCAATTTTGACCCAAAAAATTTCTTAGGCTATAAATCAGCTTTTCGAAATCTGGCACTTTAACAGAATTTTCTCCTACAGTCTATTCCATTCTATGCTAAATCTGATTTCTTTGTGATCACTGTTCCCTAGCTCACTCCCTATTTCGATGTCATTAATTTGTTTTTCCTGTTAGTTAACACTAAATCTAAAAATTATTTTTCCCGTGTTGGTTTTTGTACTCATATATTGTCAGTGGCTGCTGTCATCTGTTACTCTATTACTGACAAACGTCTGAAATATTACACAATTAAATTTGGTTATTCTGCATTTAAAAGATAGGCAATTATTGACTGTACTTATCCAGGCTGAACTTCTATTTTTTCAATCGAATCATTCATGTCACAGAACAGACAGCCAAGTAATCTCTTTGAAACTTTTGAGAATATTTGGCATTCAAGTGCAAAAAGTGATATAGAATTTAAAAGTTGTCAACAAGTAAAGGGTGAATTACTCGACTGTAACATACCAGAAGCCCGTGATACAGGATGCAGAAGAATGCTAAAGTTGAATGAACATATAGTGGACAAAACAATACCGGATATCCGTAATGTAGAACGGAAAAGATTTCTAAAGTTAAAGGAGGATTTACTTGACTATAAGATGCTAGATACCTATGGTATTGAAAACAAAATCATGTTCAAGTAAATGAAGAATTACTTGAGTGTACGATACCAGAAGCCATTGAATGAATCCTTCTAAGCGCAGATACATCCGCAATCCTTCGTCCAAAATACGTACACTCCTTATACTTCTAGAGTTAGGAATATCCAGTCCAACTTACTAAAGACTACCCATTTTCGCTGGAAACCGTTATATTCTTCAACCCTGTGATGAAAATGTCAATGATGCTCAAATGAAACTGTGCATGTTCTTTGCTCATACACGGATGCATGTTATTTTAATTTTAATCGACCTTCAACTTCAGAATAGTAACTTCACAGGATATTTAATATATTTTTTACCAACCCGTCCTCGCAAATTCGTATATTGAATATTGACTTATTAAATACGTGCATAGGTGACATACTAAACATAATAGTTTACCTTGAAAAGCTTCATAGAAAACACCTACCTTACATAACCTTGTTAGTATGTTAAGATAAGCATCTTATAGGTTCGTAATTACAATTGTTACTTAACCTATTATAAGTATAGATTAAGTAATAATTGTAATACGAAGCAATAAGATGCTTATCTTAACATACTAACTTATCTTAGTAAGGTCGGTGTTTTCTATGAAGCTTTTCAAGGTAAACTATTATGTTTAGTATATCACCAATACAAGTCAATATTGACTTTACAAATTTGCGAGGACGGGTTGAGTTTTATATACAAACGATAATATTTGGGTTAAACGTATAACGATAAAGGTATGTAATTAATAAGTGTCTGTATGACTGGTAAAATGTTCTAAACAAATTATAAATTTCTAGAACAAACAAAACATTGTTTTCCTCTATTCATTATTTACCCTTTGCAATTCACGTACACCCTCGAAGGGAATTAAAATATTAAAAATCAGACTGTTATCATACCATTCACACCCGTTGGCATAAGGTACCTGGAGATTTGCAATTACTTTATTAACTCTCGTGTTCTTGAGGATATAACAATAATATTTATGGAAAACCGCAGTAAATATATATATCAACAATATAGCTGCTTATTAGGTGAGAAAATAATCAAAAGAAACAAGTGAGAAGCATAAGCATACCAGCAGGCGTATGTTGGTCAATTATAACAAGATAATTGAATATCCACCCAAACTGATTCAGATATCGCTTAAAATTTTTAAAATTTGCTTAAACCTGTTTGCTCACGATGTTATGTTAATATGTACATAAAAACACAACATATTTGTTATGTACTTCAAATAAATAAAATAATAAAAACTGCAGGGGGCCTATTGGCCCATACTTGTTTGGCTGAACGAATAATGTTAAGTTCCTCTTTAGAAAATACAGAGATAAATATTTATTAATAATACTACTCATCTCTTCGTCGTTATCAGTTATCTGATCTGTCTGAGTTTTTAATGAACCTATCCTTTCCCTAATCTTTGTTCGATATAACTGAAAAACCTTCAGGATTTTTCTTTGCTTGCACTGCTATGCAAATTTCATAGTTTCCTTTTCCCCCTCTTTATCTATTTTTTAACATTTCTAACCAGATGGACGAATTCTTGTTCTAAACTGACTTCCCGATGATTAATCCCTTTGTACCAAGCTCTCTTTCTACTAATAAGGTTCTTCAGATCCTTTGGTATCCATTTCGGGTAATTATTATTCGGTCTATTCAATTTATGGTATACCACACAATGGTTCGGAAATAAGATTTCCAAACCCTGGTTTCCGAACATAAAAGATAGAATAAATAGATTGAGGCTCAAGATAGGGGTATGGTACCTGTTGATGGGGTTCTGGGTTCTTCTACTCCCCAAGCCCGGCCCGAGGCCAGACTTGACTTGTGAGAGTTTGGTCCACCAGGCTGTTTCTTGGAGCGGCCCCAGCCCGATTGGTCCGGCACTCCTTGAAGGAAACAATCTAGTTTCCTCTTGAAGATGTCCACGGCTGTTCCAGTAATATTTCTGATGCTTGCTGGTAGGACGTTGAACAACCGCGGACCTCTGATGTTCATGCATGTTTCTCTGATGTGCCCATGGCACCTCTGCTCTTCACTGGTTCTATTCTGCATTTTCTTCCATGTCGTTCACTCCAGTACGTTGTTATTTTACTGTGCAAATTTGGGACCTGTCCCTCCAGTGTTTTCCATGTGTATATTATTTGATATCTCTCTCGTCTCCTTTCTAGTGAGTACATTTGGAGAGCTTTGAGACGATCCCAATAATTTAGGTGCTTTAGTACAGGTCCGAGCGCTTTTAACTGCGCTCGGACTCTATTTTCTTGATTGACTGTTACTCTTTGTGTTCTGTTCGACAGGAAATTGAGTATCCAGTGTCCTACTTTGCCAGTTACCTCATTTTGTGTGCAATCACTCCATGGTCACATTTGTCGAATGCCTTTGCAAAATCAGTGTATATGGCATCTGCATTATGTTTTTCCTCTAATGCCTCCGTGATTTTGTCATAGTGGTCAGTAGCTGTGAGAGGTATCTTCCTGCTCTAATCCATGTTGGCCTGGATTGTGGAGGTCATTGGTTTCCATGAATCTAGTGACCTGACTCCTGATCACTCTTTCAAATAATTTCATTATGTTAGTTCTTTTACTATAATTCTTTGCCAATGCTTTGCTACCACCCTTGTGTAGAGGGGCAATGTCTGCTGCTTTAAGCGCATCTGGTATCTCCCCGTCCAAGGGGGAGATAAGCTCATCTGGTATCTCCCCCGCGCATCTGGTATCCCCCTGTCCAAGCTCTCCCTCCACACTATACTGAGCGCCTGTGCTACTGGCACTTTGCATTTCTTTATAAATTTGAATTCCATGAGTCTGGGACCCGGGGCTGAGTGCATGGATATGGTCAATTTCTGTTTCAAAATCTGCCATGCTCGTGCTGATATCAGTTATATTTACAGGGTGTTGAGTATCATTCATAAAGAAAGTGTCCGAATCTTCCACTTTCATGCTGAGTAACGGAGTACTAAACATGTCTTCATACTGCTTTTTTAGGATTTCACTAATTTCTTTGTCATCCTCAGTGTATGAACCTTCGCTAATACGAATAGGTCCAATACTGGCAGTGGTTTTCGCTTTTGATTTAGCATATGTGAGAAATATTTTGGGTTTTTCTTTATTTCTTGAATTGCTTTCTGTTCTAGTTGCTTTCTTCAGTCTGATAGGAATGCCTCAAAATGAATTTCTTCAATCTCCCTGTTTAAATTATTTCTTCTCTGTATGTGAGTCGTGTATGCTTAAGCATTTCCGTTAATTTCTTCCTCCTTTTGTATGTCGTCTGCGGTCTCTTTCTACATTGGACCTCTTTCTGGCTTTCCTCAAAGGAACACGTTTCAGACAGACTTCATATGCTTCAGAAGTCATTTTTCTATTCCTTGTGTAGGATTTTTATTCTTAGGACATT
>WNGS01006875.1:16758-28921 GCA_020271785.1 Procambarus virginalis
GAACTAAAGGCACTGTATTGAACTAAAGGCACTGTATTGAACTAAAGGCACTGTATTGAACTAAAGGCACTGTATGAACTAAGGCACTATATTTAACAAGGTACTGTATTGAACTGAAGGTACTGTATGAACTAAAGGCACTGTATTGAACTAAAGCACTGTATTGAACTAAAGGTACTGTATTGAACTAAAGGCACTGTATTGAACTAAAGGCACTGTATTGAAACTAAAGGCACTGTATTGAACTAAAGGTACTGTATTGAACTAAAGGCACTGTATTGAACTAAAGGCACTGTATTGAACTAAAGGCACTGTATTGAACTAAAGGCACTGTATTGACTAAAGGCACTGTATTGAACTAAAGCACTGTATGAACTAAGGCACTGTATTGAACTAAAGGCACTGTATTGAACTAAGGCACTGTATTGAACTAAAGGCACTGTATTGAACTAAAGTACTGTATTGAACTAAAGGCACTGTATTGAACTAAAGGCACTGTATTGAACTAAAGGTACTGTATTGAACTAAAGGCACTGTATTGAACTAAAGGTACTGTATTGAACTAAAGGCACTGTATTGAACTAAAGGCACTGTATTGAACTAAAGGCACTGTATTGAACTGAAGAGACTCCAACTGTAACGGGCTGGAATTGCATTAGAGGAGTTACAGTACATATTAGAGGAGGTCACTCAGAAGGAATCTGTTGTATTGTGAGAGGTAAAAGAGGCGAGTCGAAGAATCCAGAAACCACTTGATTTTGCCTCCCAGGAGATAGAAGGTGAAGGGAAGATAGAGAAATAGGCTGTGTAGGTCCGGAACATAAGATGTTGGCCCAGTGGGCGGGGGAAATGCTGATTTTCCTGACATGGCAGAAAGGAAAATTGTGTGTACCAGTTAGTATCTAACTGGTACCAGTACCAGTTAGACCCAGTACCATCCCGAGGATTGGGGTGGTACTGAGTCAAACTGTTCTCCATCGTGTATGACCTGCTGGAGAGGAAGCAGGTCCGGCCCTCTCACAGGCAGCATACTGAGTTGCATTTGCCATGGGAGGCCACAATGGAGCAATGGTCTCTCACTCTTGCTAACACCAGCTATTAGAAGGCAGCCATGAGAGAGGGAGACGGCAATCACCTTTCCAGCGCCTCTTAACCTCACCAAGAGGCCACTTTTTCGGCAGAAGATTAAGTCGTGTCTGTTGGAAGAACCACATAAAGTGTGGGATGAAGACATTAGGTGTCAGAAAAGTTGTTTCGCCCAGAACATCGTCAGCGAAAAATGAGTATTCGCTAATCTCTCTCATTAATTTTCCTCTATTTTTTACATTTTATATACACTAACCCTAGAGTGGTAAATAGATAGTAAACTATATATAGTATATATATATATATATATATATATAGATATATATATATATAGGGGTCCACCACTGGTTTGATTGAAGGGACCCATCCCTCCTCGAAGAAGAAAATAAATAGTGTTCAGAGAAGACCTTGTGGATTCTACTGAATACTTTAAATCTTTTCCTCTCCTACCACCCCATTTGTTATTTTTTTAATATTTTATTTTTATTTGATTTTATTGCAATGCTACAGTTTACAGAAACACACACTTATATAACAATATACCAATCAGTGTTCGAAGACCCCGTCCAGCTCTTCAGGGGGTCGGGTGCGTACCCAAGATACAGCACGCATTTCCCTCTGAACAGCGACACTCAGGCGCTGGAACAAGAAACTGGCCGCTCTTGGATCTCTAGTCTTCCCATGAGTTCCTCGCCCACCTCCTTCAGAACTTAAGTGCACATTTACCCCAGGCGCCCAGAGTCTCAGAGCCTATCGGCACGAACCTGTAACAACGTTCTAGGTCCCAGTACTTGATAGATTTCGGGTCTCCCTGAAGGTGGCAGCTCCGCCTCCCTCTGCTGTGCTGTAAGGTAGATAGTTATCGGCCAATGTAGATGCACACGTGTAGTCCCAAACGACCTGCTTACCTTCCCTCCATGGCTGCAGGTGACTCCATCTGGGCGTTTTGGGCTGTTGTCAGGTCTGCACAACTGGGGTTCCCTTAGTGCTGGACACCCAGCTGTAGCCAATTCTTCTTGATGGGGCCTTGCGTCCAAGGCCCCTATTCTTCCCTCCATCCTCCTCAGGTCGTTCAGCTTCTCTTCGAGGACTACCTCTATGGCGCTCGAGCCCAGAGGTGCCCCTAGCAGCACTGTTGGTGGGAGCGATCACTTGGGCTCCTGGCAATATGGTTCGCACTGCATCTATGGTTGGTTGGCTAGATGAGATGATTTCACACTTTAAAGGGTTAGGGGGAGTCCTAACTCCTCTCCCTTAGATTTCACCAGCTGTAGATCTTCTAGCAGGGCCTCCTGTGTCCCTGCCAGGGTGCCATCGTCCAGGAACCAGATGTTGAGTTCGCTGGTCAACCTGCTTGTAACCTCTTTAACAGCCATGCAAAAAAGAAAAGGGGCAAGTGGGTCTCCTGCTGGACACCTTCTGCAGAAACAACTTCGTGTTCCCCAAACAACAGCGTCGATTCCCTACTGTACCCTGCTGAGACGAAGGGGATAGAGAAGGAAAGCTTGTTCGAACTGCTTCCAGTACCACATCCCTTTTTACCTGGTTGAAGGCATTTTTAAAGTCTAATTTAATTAATGCCTTATTTTCTGAGGTGCTTGATATAGGCTCGTGCTGCATGAGCTGCTGCTCACAGCCATGGGGGACACCGAAACCTAGTTGATGGGGTCGAAGCATCGTGCAGCGTCTATGCTAATTTTTCTGACAGCTGCCCTAGCAACAAGGCGCCGAAGCATGTTACCCACGGCAATGGGTCTGACTCCACCATCCTTCTTCTTAAGGGCACAGAGGGATGCTCCGAAGAAAAAGGGTTTAATTGTATCTGGGATCAACCCAGAGAGGCAGTTGTTGACAAACTTCGTGACCTCTGACAATAGTGTCTCGGCAACTTCTCCGAGAACTGGATTTACCATCTCCTTGAGGTGCTGAGGTCTTACTCCAGTGTATCCCCCTGCTGAACCTGGCGGAAATGACATGATGGCTTTGTATACCTCTGACGCTTGGAGGTATAGAGGTCCCATGTCTGGGTCTTTTGTGTCTTGAGCAGTGGGTTCCCACGGTGCTCTAGGAGGGTGCTTCTCTCTCAGTGAGTTGGCGGTAGCGGGATTTCTAGGGGCGATTGTGTCTTCGCTGGTAAGTAACCTAATTGCTCCTACTGTGTTGCCCTTTTCAATTTTTTTGGTCACTTGTGTTCCTAGTTTAAAATTGTCATTGGAACTCTTGGGTCAGCCACGACGGTTTTTGCGTTGAGGAGGGATGGGGATCAAGTTGTCAGCTCTGGGGAAATTATTTATTGCCCTAGTGACTGATGAGGCTAGTGACTTGCCTCCTCTCGCAGGTACGCCTAAGCAAATATTGCCAAACAGGAGCAAATTATGCCAGGCTTTGATGGTACCCGCGGCATTAAGATTTGCAGACCGTTCATTCACTTTCCTTAGAAGGTCTGTATATTTCCCTGCAGCAAATGGGCGCGCAGCTTTAGGAATGTGGGGAAGAGTGGTGGTGGATGCTTTGATGGCCCCCACGAGGTCATCTGATGACATGAAGTTTGCTGGGATGTGTGGGGGTGCTGGGGGGACCTGTGGGCCTTCCCTCTCTACATGTGCCGTCCATGAACCCTCACAGTTGTTGTGTAGACGTAGGGTTCCATCGCCTCTAAGCTGTGAGATTCGTCACACACCCGACACGTTCCTCTGCGACTGGGTCCTCTGGTTGCACGTCTGGATGCACTGTTCCCAGGACCTTGTTCTTGGCTGAGGGGTTCCTGGTTATTTGGTGGAGTCCCCTCATCCCCCGGGCGGGCTGGGACATTGGCCGGCGTGGGAGGGTGATCACGGGTGGTGGCGGCAGGGGTGGACACGGGTGGTGGCAGGAGGGGTGGCTAGCTGTCCCTCACACTCACCACTCGTATAAGTACTTGTGTCTCCCTCCCTGTGCCTTTTGGGAGGAACCTGAATGCCTGCTGTGACCTGTGCCATATCTGGGTGCATGGAGGGTAACATCCCTACAACAAGCACTGTGTGGGCGTTGAATAGGCGGGTGAGACACACAGGCGCAGGGTGGGCGAGGTGGTGTGATGGCAGGAGGTACAGTGGAGCGGGGAGGAGGTGGGGTTGACCGGGCCTCGCTCGGTTTGAGGGGGGGGGGGGGCTGGGTGACACTTAAACACTGGTATAATTTTCTTGTATATCACTGCACAATGGTGAATGAATCATACACTTGTAATCCGACACACTGTGAGCTTTATTAGCTCTGAACATGATTGCTGATTTTTTTGCTGATTATATATATGCTGATGATTGCTGATTATTATATATATATATATATATATATATATATATATATATAATATATATATCTATATATATATATCTATATATATATTATATATATAAATAGGAAAACCAGGATATACAGGTCTTCCGTATCGTTTTAATAAAACATTTATGATCGATGTTCCATTCGGGAATCTTAATTTTGATAAATAGGAAAACCGGGATATACAATATGTATATCCCTAGTTTTCCAATTTTATCTTAAAATTAAGATTCCCGAAGGAAACATTGATCATAATATAATATATATATATATATATATATATATATATATATATCTATATATATATATATAGATATATATATATATATATATATATATATATATAGATATATATATATATATATATATATTATATATATATATATAATATATATATTATATAATAATATATATAGATATATATATATACTGAACTCACACCCAGAAGTGAATCGACCCACTCCCAGGAGCAACGCAACTGGTATGTCAGGGACGCCTTAAACCACTTGACCATCACGACCGGACTTGACCATCACGATATATATATAATATATATTATATATATAATATATATATATATATATATATATATAATATATATATATATATATATATATATATATTATATTATATATATATCTATATATTATATATATATATATATATATATATATATATATATATATATATATATATATATATATATATATATATATATATATATATATATATATACGTTATTAAATATGACCGAAAAAGTAAGATTGATAATTCTAACACGAATTTTCTCAATATTTCTTTTTACTGTCGATGGTAATTGAAAAATCAATTCTCCAAAATTCATTTTTATTTCTAGTCTGACGCAACACTTGAGCGCGTTTCGTAATAACTTATTACATTTTCAAGTTTCAAGTGATTGCATAGTAAAACAGAGTTTTACTATGCTATCATTTAAACAGCTTTCGTCTTATATACTCTCATTTGGGTGAGGTGCTATGTTACAACAGTTTTGGGTGAGGTGAACAAAACTTTCAACACAAGACAGAACACGGTGCAATGGGTACAGAATGGAAGTAACTGCAAAGGGCCTATTGATCCATATTTCTTGATGCTTCTATATTGGTGCGGAGTCTTGAAGTGGGTAGAATATAGTTGTGCATTAATTGACTGTTGATTGCTGGTGTTGACTTCTTGATGTGTAGTGCCTCGCAGATGTCAAGCCGCCTGCTATCGCTGTATCTATCAATGATTTCTGTGTTGTTTGTTAAGATTTCTCTGGTGATGGTCTGGTTGTGAAAGAGATTATATGTTCCTTAATGGAGCCCTGTTGCTTATGCATTGTTAATCGCCTGGAAAGAGATGTTGTTGTCTTGCCTATATGCTGAGTTCTTTGAGGCTTACAGTCCCCAAGTGGGCATTTGAAGGCATAGACGACGTTGGTCTCTTTTAAAGTGTTCTGCTTTGTGTCTGGAGAGTTTCTCATGAGTAGGTTGGCCGTTTTTTTGGTTTTACAGTAAATCGTCAATTGTATCTTCTGATCTTTGTCTGTAGGGATAACATTCCTATTAACAATATCTTTCAAGCCCCTTTCCTCCATTTTATGAGCTGTGGAAAAGAAGTTCCTGTAAAATAGTCTAATAGGGGTTACAGGTGTTGTATTAGTTGTCTCTTCAGATGTTGCATGGCATTTCACCTTCCTTCATGTGATGTCTTCAACGAAACCATTGGAGAAGCCGTTGTTGACTAGGACCTGCCTTACCCTACAGAGTTCTTCATCGACTTGCTTCCATCCTGAGCTGTAGCTGAGAGCACGGTCGACATAAGCATTAACAATACTCCTCTTGTACCTGTCTGGGGCAGCCACTGTTGGCATCGAGGCACATTCCTATGTTTGTTTCCTTAGTGTCGACTGCAGTGTGGAAACCTCCGCTCCTTTCCATGACTGTTACATCTAGAAAGGGCATCTTCCCATCCTTCTCCATCTCGTAAGTGAAACGCAACACAGAATTCCGCTCGAATGCCTCCTTCAGCTCCTGCAGATGACTGACATCCGGAACCTGTGTAAAAATGTCGTCAACATACCTGCAGTATATGGCCGGTTTCAAGTTCTTTTCGACTAAGACCTTCTGTTCGATGGTACCCATGTAGAAGTTCGCAAATAGGACACCTAGGGGAGAACCCATGGCGACCCCATCTACTTGCTTATACATGTACCCATCCGGGCTCAAGGAGGGTGCCTCTTTAGTACAAGCTTTGAGTAGTTTCCTTAGAATGTTTTCTGGTATGTCAAGAGGAGTACAGGCCAGATCACGATACACTCTGTCCGCTATCATCCCGATTGTTTCATCCACAGGTGTGTTGGTAAACAGTGATTCTATGTCCAATGAGGCTCTTATCCCTGTGGCCCGTGTTCCCGGCAGTAAGTCAACAAATTCCTTTGGAGACTTCAGGCTGAAGGCGCAAGATACATAAGGAGTCACCAAGCCATTGAGTCGCTTCACCAGTCTGTACGTGGGTGTGGGTATCTGGCTGATGATTGGCCGAAGTAGGTTTCCAGGCTTATGTGTCTTGACATTTCCATACGCATATCCAGGTTTGTATTCCCCAATGATCTTTGGCAGGTGGAGTCCTGCCAAAGACTCAGGACTCATATATAAATGTATATATATATATATATATATATATATATATATATATATATATATATATATATATATATATATATATATACATATATATGTGTATATGTATACATATATATGTGTATATATATATACTGTCGGGGTTCCCAGTATAAGAGGGGTGAGCAACAGTAAACAAGAACTTTATCCCGGATATCCTGTCACGGTCGCCACTGTCGATAACCATTACTCACCGTAGTCCTGCGGGTCTTCACTCTATCCTCGTGGCGCCACTGTTCGCCAGGAGAGTACCCAAGTCGATCCCCAACGGGCCTCAATAGTCAGAGATGAGTGGAGACACAGATGTTTCTCTCCCAACTGTGTGCCCGCCCCGACAAGGACTCTAATACCAATTAGAAGGTCGCCAACTGGTGTTTCCTGTGTCCAGTAACACTACAGTGGTATTAAAGAATTGTGGTAACAGTGGCAAGAGCACACTCAATAAATCTGATATCAGGCAAGTAATTATTTCTGTCGCTCTATCTTCTTCCAATTATTATGTATTCACAAGATTTATGGAGGGGATGATACAAACGCCAAGGTATTTTGTATTTTACTTAAAACTCAAGATACCATATTTATATCAATAAGCACACAAGTACAATGCAGAAGTCGCTCTCTCTTCATAAATATTTGGGGCACACTGAAACAGGAACACACTTCTCCCTCGCGTCAAACGTCAAAATCAGCTGGGGCGGTTCCCACAGCACGAATGTTAATTTGTTTGTTCGTCTAGCGTGAGGCGCCCATTTCTTTAAATTCTCAAGAATCACTGTATTCACGCACAACACGAATAGGTCTTGAGCTTAATCAAATTTTCTATTTTAATGCACACAATAATTTGCTATCATGGCGTACCACACTGCACTTCATATAATGATATCGAATGCAACAAGATATAATACTGGAGTTCTCAGTAATTCCTTTCGTAGGCGAATATACAATTGATCACTGCACACATGTAAAATTATTCAATACACAGGCATATATATTTATATGGATAAATCATAGATATCAATTATAGTATTCATACAAATACTGGGCACATAGCCTAACACCAATAACTGGTTCACTAGAATATATACATATTCTCTCTCTAAATCATCATGGTAATCACATGAAAGAAATCATTGTCACTGCAAATTCTTCAAATAATCCAGGTGCTTGCACACACCACACATATGTATAAATAAATACCGTGAGTGCTCTATACAGCCTCACTCTGCACAACCATGCCTTACTGTGACATAGATCCAGGTGAGACTTGCTCACTACATGAAGGATACTCTGACTAAATATATAGCTGACTAAAGGGGAATTGGGAGGGAAACTATAATCACCTATCCTCCGGTGAGAGTTGAGTTGTAGTTCCTGGACCAGGCTCTCGCCTCGTGTAGAGAACGCCCCCACACACACACTGCCTTGTCCTCCAGAAACCCAAGTCAACGTCCCAGGATAGTCGCGTCGTCGCCGCGTTCTTGTCCTCCGCAGGTCCGTGCTCCTCCTCCACGTCTTGTAGGGTTGGAGTCAGTCTCCTGGCCGTCGACTTCCCTCTCAATTACGGCTGCCCGCCTACGTCTCGGCTACAGTCGCACGGATCCCCAATTAGTATCTTCTTTCACTGCTTTCCCGCGGAGTGGCCCAGCCGAATACGTCGTCACTGTGAAGCTATCAGACGTCCCAGACGATGCTGCCTAGACTTCACGTGCACAGCACCCGACTCAAGAGCACTTGCAGCTCAATATTCCGTCAATTTCCTCTCCGGTCCACACATAGAATGAAAGAAGACCTCTCGGCGTACTTGCAGACAACGGGTGATGCGTAAGTTCCACGGGGTCGGCGTACTACTGTGAGACTGACAGGATCAACCTCCACACATCCGTCCACCTTGATGTGTCGTGTCAGACTGACTCACTCACGGAGGACTGGCCCAGCCACTACGTCATCACTGTGAAGCTATCAGCCATCACTGCATAGACTCCACTCTTGCACAACACCTGTCCCTGGAGCACTTGTTGCTCAATATTCTGTCAATTCCCTCTTCGGCTCAACACATGAACGAAGGAAGGCCCCACAGGTGCTGGCAGACCTCTGGCGATGCGTAAATCCTCTGGAGACGGGGTAAACTGTCCAACTGACAGGACCCCCCAACACACATCCGACCTCCTTGATGTGCTGTCTCAGACTGATGGCGCCAGCTCGGCGCGATGGCTGGACTCCCCTGCCTTCTTGACGTCATACTTGCCAAGGGAGGTTTTCATTGGCTCCCAGTGCCACGTCGCTGACGGTGACCAATCTGGTGCCACTGATGTCACACAGTTTTGGCGGCAAAATGGGGGAGCCAGCGCCATATTGGCTTCCTAAAGGGCCTATACCACAGGCCAAAATACTCTTCTTTCACAATTTTCTCGCCACTGCGAGAACACTACACTCTCCCACATATGTCAAACTGATGCCCGCGACGTAGAGAACGCTCGGGTAATGTGGAAATGGCTCTTACAGCAGGCGTGGGAGAAATATAAGGGGGGAACACCGTCACAATACACATATATATATATATATATATATATATATATATATATATATATATATATATATATATATAGGGGTACCACCTCTGGTGCAATTGCAGGGACCCACATCCTCGAAGAAGAAAACAAAGAGCATTCAGAGAAGATCTTGTGGATTCTCACTGAATACTTAATTCTTTTCTTCTCCTACCACCCCTATTATTTTTTTGTATGTTTTGTTTTATTTTATTGCAATGCTACAGTTTACAGAGAACACACACACACACACACACAATATATAACAATTAAACAATCAGCGTTCGAAGACCTCGTCCAGCTCCTCGGAGGTTGGGTGCGTACCCAGGATACAGCACGCATTTCCCCTCTGTACTGCGACACTGAGGCGCTGGAATAGGAAACTGGCTGCTCGTGGATCTCTAGTTTTCCCAATGAGTTCCTCACCAACCTCCTTTAAAAACTTGAGTGCACATTTACCCCAGGCGCCCAGAGTCTCTGAGCCTATCGGCACGAACCTGTAACAACGTTCTAGGTCTCTGTACTTGTGGATTTTCTGGGTCTCCCTGAAGGTGGCTGCCCCACCTCCCTCCGCTGAGCTGTAACGTAAATAGGTATCAGCTAATGTAGATGCACAGGTGTAATCCCATACGACCTGTTTACCTTCCCTCCATGGCTGCAGGGTGACTCCATCTGGGCGTTTTTGGCTGTTGTCAGGTCTGCACAGCTGGGGTTCCCTTTGTATATATATATATATATATATATATATATATATATATATATTATATATATATATATATATATATATATATACACCTATATATTCAGTGTTGTGTATATATATATTCAGTATATATATATATACAGAGTCTAGTGTTGACAAAGGCCCAGATCAGCCGAAACGTTCATCTCTTTCCCATTTCTCTGTGGATTTTCCGCATATGTATATATATATATATATATATATATATATATATATATATATATATGGGGAAAAACCACAAAGAATTGGAGAAAGGGGGTGAACGTTTCGGCTTGTTAAGGCCGTTGTCAACACCAGACTGACTGAGGACAAGAGAGAGAGGATACAGGTCAGCACCTAGACCTGACTAACCCATCCCTAGGAAAGGATTACCAGAAACAGGAAAGGTCAAAGAGGATTAAGCGGTCAGAGAATTAAGGATGAAAGATTAAGGAAAAGCCTCATGAACACACAATAAATGAATATACAAGTGTAATGAGACATTGTATCCTCAATTTCAAAGTTTTTCTTAAACTGTTGTGTAATATTGTAACTTAAAACTGGGTCAAGTTTGTACATACCAGTACTAACATTGAGAAGATTTGGACATTGACTAATTAGCACAGACTCGATTAAATTCCGTTCCACAAAGCCATTTCAATTGGCAATGCTTTTCGCCCCATCCCAATTAATAGTGTGATCACACAAACTTGTATGTAGATACAAAGCATTAGACGTTTGGGCAGTTCTTATACTATAAGCATGTTGGGACATACGCAATTGTAAGGATTTTCCTGTTTGTCCAAGGTACACAGACTGACAATCATTGCAGGGAATCGAATACACACAACCTGCTGTACCAGGGGAGTTTTTTATTAAATTAGACTTGATCGTATTATTAGTGAACACCAAATTGATATTAAGGGTCTTAAAAACTGGGGAAAGTTTCTCAAATCCCATCGCATAAGGTACCACCATGAGTTTCTATTTTCTGGTTTCGCTTTGGAGACATTATTATAAAACGTACGTTTAGCATTCCCAAACGAACAATCCAAAAACATCTTAGGGTACTGTAAACTTTTCCCAATTTCATATATTTTAGCTATCTCTTCATCAAAAAACTCAGGGCTGCATACCCTCAAAGCTCGAAGAAACATTCCTGACAATACTGCCTGTTTAACTTTACTATGATTATTCGAATAATAATGAACAAACGACCCCACGTTGGTAGGTTTTCTATACACATTAAATTTGAACCTTCTATTGACTCTATGAATCATAATGTCCAAAAATGGAAGAGTACCATTCTCGTCATTTTCGCATGTGAATTTTATTGAAGGTACCAAAGAATTAAGTTCATTAAGAAAAACAATTTGGTCTTGGTCACTCGGCCATAAGCACAAAATATCGTCGACATACCTAAACCAGACTACATTAGAGGGGATAATCCTGGATAAGATCTTTGTTTCGAAGAACTCCATATACAAATTGCTCAAAACTGGGGAAAGGGGATTGCCCATAGCCATACCAAATGTTTGTTTGAAAAATTTTCCATTGAATTGAAATAATTGTTTTTATACATAATTTGATAAGTTCCAACACATTATTGGTCTGCAAACTCAAATTATATTTAGGCAGTTCCTCACGTAGGTATTCTAACAAATCATCAACAGGTACTTTAGTGAATAAAGCAGTCACATCAAAACTTACTAGTTTAGAGTCAAAATTCAAATTTAGTGTGGATAGCTTATTAATTAAGTCTACATTGTTAGTTAAGTGCGAGTTAGAAATATATATATATATTATAATAT
>WNGS01006877.1:19544-32710 GCA_020271785.1 Procambarus virginalis
AACTAAGGATGATAGAAAATCACTTACATTATGCATCAAGTTTAGAGACTTGTACACATTTTAGTGTAAGAAGGAAGGCAAATAATTCTGTCTGATGGGTACGAAGAGGCAACTGCACCTGCAGCTGCACCCGTGGGGCGGTGTAGGAAACCATCAGTGTATATGATTTGAGAGAGAGAATGATCTGTGGACAGAGCATCAAATATGGCGTAAGGTATTGGGCTTTGCCTCAAGACGAAGCATAATAAGGAGCCCGAATATCTGGGGGAAAAATTACATTAAAAATTGTCCACGTGATACATATATAATCACGATTTAAACATTTCATTTGTATTAATTGAATATATATTATTAGGAAGTTGTGTTTATCTGGGTAAGTTGTCAGCTTATATGAACTAATAGCTAGCGTGGCTTGTATACTGGGTACATCCGGTCTCTTACCCTAGACCGTGGCGGTAACTTTATGGTCAGGAAGCCACAAATATTTACAATAGGGCTCGGTCAGTCAATATGATTCCTTTGACATCACTCAACTTATGTATTCTGCTCTCGTATTGACAATTTGAATGATATCAAGAACATTTTTAATATCTTCTGACATAGATGGTGCTATAGTTGATTGTTGTTCATGACCTGTCCAGTGGGTCGAGACTATAGTCTCATTAGCACCTCTCAAATTGGTGGAAAGAAATTCTTGCTGCAAGAATATGTGTTCTCAGAGCTAACTAGGGAAACTAAAATACATATTTCCTAAATAAATACTTTAATTACAAATATTTGAAAATATATGATATGTTTCCGAATTTTTGATGATACAGAACATATTGTGGTTTATAATTAATTTCTTAATAGTGATCTTATCCGGTATCATAATTTACATACATATCGAGTTCTGTTTTTCAATTTCTTTCCTTATTATGCACCCCATACCCACCCCGTGGGCGGTTGTGTAAAGGATTACAGAGGCACATAATCGGTTCAGGAACTGAACCCTCTAGTTCGTTTAACTAAGCAAATAACAATCTTTTGACGCTAGTTACAAAATTATTAATGTTATATATACATATACTCATGCATACATGTACATACATATACATGTATACATACACATACATATTTAATCACCCCACACAAATAATCTTTTGTGTCACAAGTGATCAACAAGAGGCTCACAACAGTCACTATACAAGGCACTTTACATCTATGGTGAGTCACACAGTTACTAGTCTTTCTGCACACCCAACCAACTGGGCAGCAGCTTTACAGTCATGTGCTCCACACCCACCCAATTGGGCGGCAGCTTTACAGTCATGTGCTCCACACCCACCCAACTGGGCGGTAGCTTTACAGTCATGTGCTCCACACCCACCCAACTGGGCGGCAGCTTACAGTCATGTGCTCCACACCCACCCAACTGGGCGGCAGCTTTACAGTCATGTGCTCCACACCCACCCAACTGGGCGGAAGCTTTACAGTCATGTGCTCCACACCCACCCAACTGGGCGGCAGCTTTACAGTCATGTACTCCACACCCACCCAACTGGGCGGCAGCTTTACAGTCATGTGCATGCATTACTTACAGTAAGCAAATTTTGGATACTTCGCTAAGATTTCGGGCAGCACATCATTATGAATGAAGTGCTTACACATTTCTTGGAAACCATTGATGGTGTTATCTCTAAGTTCCGTGATTTTTTTCACATTCCATTATATAATGACGCAAAGTATGCGAACAGTTCTGCTGACAGAGTTTATATTTAGTCAGATCTACATCAGCAGATGTTACAAACTCCCAGAGGTACTTGTAGCCGAGCTTAAGCCTAGCAGTGGTAACATCAAGAAGTCTGCTAACATTATTGGATGACCCATAGACGTGCGGTTCTTCCTGCATAATAGAATAATGATAGATGGAGTAACTAGTGTGAGTTTCACTTTGCCTCAAGTCTCCGAAATTTAGTTGATGTTCCCGGGATATTACTGCCCTCAGGCTGCTCAAAGGCAGTCCAAGTTGGTAATCAATTCCCTTTTTACGAGCAAATGTCTTGGCTAACTCATCAGTTCCATCATGCATTCGGAGACCAATATGGGAAGGAATCCACAGGAGACAAACTCTGACTCCATCATTGATTATTTCATTATACCTGTGTCTAGCTTCAGAGATAAGCACGCCACAGTTATGCCTGTTGTGTATTAAAATGACTACATTTTTATGTTAATTTCTTTTTGTAAAAGATGATGATAAACTTCAATAATTGTAAGTAATTATCAAAGAAGGCACCAAGCCGGGAAGGCTATGTAGCACCATCAAATAAAGGTATTATTGAAACTTTATAGGAAAACGTTAAATCCTAAATATATCTCTATTCCTATACTTGAAATATTGTATACTTTGCTCTCTCCATCGTACTTCTGCACCTGCTGGCAGGTGGTGCGGTGCGATGTGCAGGTGGTGTTCATTACTAGGTGAGCTGGCAGGTGGTGTTCACTGGTAGATGACCTGCTGTTCACCTAGCAGTAATTAGATACCTGGGAGGTAGTTCATTGTTGTGGGGATGTATATCCTGAGGCCCTGTATACAATGTTCACAATAGAACAATGTATAATCATTTCATGGTATACAGCACATTGAGAAGGAATGAAGGTTAGATTTGAAAATTTAGTTTTCTGTGGTTGGAAGAAAACGCTCACGGAGTGGGGGACTTATTTTAATTTTAAAATAATAATAATTAATTATTTAATAAATAAATAATTAATTAATAATACAATCATAAAAGATTAAATTAGATAATCCTTAACTGAAGAAGCATAATAGCTCAATATAACAAATAGGTAAATAGAGCTGAATTAATTATGGTGACTAATGAAGATTAGTGAATAAATAATTAATTAATAATACAATCATAAAAGATTAAATTAGATAATCCTTAACTGAAGAAGCATAATAGCTCAATATAACAAATAGGTAAATAGAGCTGAATTAATTATGGTGACTAATGAAGATTAGTGAAAGCCATAAATTAATATACAGAAGTAGAATTAATGTAATCAAATACATTGAAGAGACATCTCTAATTTAAAGTTGCCTGAGCATTTACGGTAATTGTAAAGCTTGGTATTCTTGGCTTGTCACTTTGGGGGTTCCGACGGAGCACCCCCATTTGGGGGTTCCGACGGAGCACCGGGAGGAGGGTGGGAGTTTTGTGGTGTACCTGCGGGGCGGCGGCGAGCCAGAAGGCGCCGCGCCTGTGCTCCCAAGTACCCCGCTCTACGCGCGCGCGCGCCGCTTAGTCGTTTAGACAGTGGAGCACGGTAATGCGTATCCTTCCCCACAGAATTTCACCGCTTTTATGATAAAAGCAGTGACTATTTCTGTGGTTGGAAGAAAACGCTCACGGAGTGGGGGACTTATTTTAATTTTAAAATAATAATAATTAATTATTTAATAAATAAATAATTAATTAATAATACAATCATAAAAGATTAAATTAGATAATCCTTAACTGAAGAAGCATAATAGCTCAATATAACAAATAGGTAAATAGAGCTGAATTAATTATGGTGACTAATGAAGATTAGTGAATAAATAATTAATAATACAATCATAAAAGATTAAATTAGATAATCCTTAACTGAAGAAGCATAATAGCTCAATATAACAAATAGGTAAATAGAGCTGAATTAATTATGGTGACTAATGAAGATTAGTGAAAGCCATAAATTAATATACAGAAGTAGAATTAATGTAATCAAATACATTGAAGAGACATCTCTAATTTAAAGTTGCCTGAGCATTTACGGTAATTGTAAAGCTTGGTATTCTTGGCTTGTCACTTTGGGGGTTCCGACGGAGCACCCCCAATCCCGTGAGGGCCAGCTGCGCGGAACCCCCACCCCCGAAGGGCGAGCGGAAGCTGGCTGCTAAATAGTAGCATGACTACTTGCTACGTGGCCGTAAGCGTGCCCAGATGCCCGGAGAGGCCATTAAAACACTCATGGTATCCTGACTGAAAAAGGTACCAATCCGAGTCCTCTAGGCAGATGCTGCGAGCAGACACAGCTCGCTTGGAGGCTTATGGAGCGGCAACTAGACGGTCCCTGGGCAGTAAGGCGGGGTGGCCCGCCGTCTATGCCCTGGAAAGGCGTAGACGGCCTACTGCCGAAATTGGACTCCAGCAGGGAGCGCTTCCACCCTGGCGAATGACTGTCGATCCGGTGTATATCTTCGTCGTAGTATCCCGCCCTCACAGGGACCAGTCCTGGACGCCTGGCCCCAGGGCGGGTGCGGGAATGTGAACGCTATCCACTCCGAGGCCGATTCCCCAGGGTCGACCCCGTGTTGGTCGCTGTCGCTGTGGTGAGCCCCTCGGGTGTGGAGTGGTGTCTGCTTAGAAGCGAGTCGGTTACCTCCCAGTATACCTCGCATGGTGGGCATGAGAGCTGTGGTCCACCTTTCGTGGCCCCACTGCGCCTTCCTCGATCATCACAGGTTTTCGTCGTCCTCATTCTATTGTGGGTCTCCTCACTACTGTGGCCGTAAGCGTGCCCGTATGCCCGGAGAGGCCATTAAAAAACAGTCGGTCTTCCTTGACCCAGACTGAAAAAGGTACCTTTCCGGGTCTACTTGGCAGATGCTGCGAGGAGACGCAGCTCGCTTGGTGGGCCGGCGGAGTACCATCTTGACGAGCCGTGGAGCGGGGAGGCGGGAATGGCCCCCCACTGTGGACTGGGAGGAGTACATACTGCCGGGTTTGTACTCCATGCAGGCAGCGCTTGTCACCGTGGGGAATGACTGGTTGTTTCCGTGTTTATCTTCGTCGTAGTAGCCCACCTTCGCAGAGACCAGTCCTGGATGGCTGGCCCCAGGGCGGGAGTGGGAATGTGGACGCTGTCCACTCCGAGGCCGACTTGCCAGGGTCGACCCCGAGTCGGTCGTTGTCGCTGTGGTGAGCCCCTCGGGTGTGGAGTGGAGGTGTCTGCTTAGAAGGGAGTCGGATGCCTCCTAGTATACCTCGCACAGTGGGCATGAGAGCCGTGGTCCGCCGTTCATAGCTCCACTGCGCCTTCCACGATCATCACAGGTTTTCGTCGTCCTCGTTCTGTTGTGGGTCTGAAAGTAATAAAGCAGTAAGGGTGGGCAAGGGCTGGTGTGCAGAGTTAACGTGAAGAGCAAAGGCACAGGTGCGTGGAACCGCATCAAAGTACTGTATACTGCTTTATTATTAAAAGGAGAGAAAATGCGTTAGGGGCGTGCTCAGCTTGGGACACCACCAGCTGGGCCATTAGCTGCTGGATCGTTGGCTGGGACCACCTCAGCCGTAACAACAGCCGCCGCGCTTGGCCCCCAGGGGCCTGCTCAGGTGGAACACCAGCGGCTTGGCCATCGACTGCTGGATCCTCGGCTGGTACCTTATCGGCCGGAACAGCAGCAGCTGTGCCTGGCCCCCATGGGCATGCGCAGCTTGGGGCACCACCAGCTGGGCCATCGGCTGTGACCACCTCAGCTGGAACAACAGCAGCTGCGCTTGGCCCCCTGGCGTGCCCAGCTGGAACACCCCCAGCTGTGCCATCAGCTGCCGGCTCATCGGCTGGTACCGCATCAGCCGGGACAACAGCAGCTGTACATGGCCCCCAGGGGCAAGCTCAGCTGTAACACCACCAGCTGTGCCATCAGCTACTGGAACATCGGCTGGGACCACACCAGCCGGGACAACAGCAGCTGTGCTTGGCCCCCCAGGGCATGCCCAGCTGGAACACCACCAGCTGGGCCAGCAGCCACTGAAACATCGGGTGGTACCCCACCAGCAGGGACAACGGCAGCTGTGCCTGGCCCCCAGTGTAAGCGGGAAGTACTAAGGGACGCCAACAGGCCAAGGCAAGAGGGGGGTAAGTGGCATGGAACTGCAGAACCACTTATGCTCGAAGACGAATGAGAACTGTAACAAAAATATTAGCAAGAATGGTTAGAAAATGCTTACTTCCCTTCTTCCCTCGTGAAGATCCTCGTTTGGGACACGCCATCTGCAGCCTCGGCAACTGGACCTTGCAGCTGCGCGAAAATCTTCAGCCAGGACATCCTGAACTGGTCCTGGCCCCCCAGGGCATGCTCAGGTGAAACACCCTCAGCTGTGCCATCAGCTGCTGGATCATCGGCTGGGACCTCAGCAGCTGGCAAGGGCACGCTCCTCTGGAAGACTGCCAGCGGAGCCTGCGGCTGCTGGACCATCAGCTGGGACCACATCAGCTGGAACTACAGCAGCCGGGCTTGGCCCCCAGGGGCATGCTCAGCTGGAGCACCGCCAGCTGTGTCGTCAGCTGCTGGATCATCGGCTGGGACCACCTCCGCCGGAACAACAGCAGCTGTGCTTGGCCGCCTGGGACATGCTCCGCTCGGAACGCCACCAGCTGTGGCATCAGTAGCTGGATCATCGGCTGGTACCACATCAGCCGGAACAACAGCAGCTGTGCTTGGCCCCCGGGGTCGTGCACAGCTGGGACACCACCAGGTGTGCCATTGGCATGCTGGATCATCGGCTGGGACCTCATCAGCCGGGACAACAGCAGCTGTGCTTGGCCCCCAGGGCATGCTCAGCTGGCACACCGCCAGCTGTGCCGTCACCTGCTGGAGCATCAGCTGGGACCACATCAGCCGGGACTGGTAATAAACACCACCAGGTGTGCCATCCGCATGCCGGATCATCGGGTGGGACCTCATCAGCCGGAACAGCAGCAGCTGTGCTTGGCCCCCAGGGCATGCTCAGCTGGCACACAGCCAGCTGTGCCGTCAGCTGCTGGATCATCAGCTGGGACCACATCAGCCGGGACTGGTAATAAACACCACCAGGTGTGCCATCCGCATGCCGGATCATCGGCTGGGACCTCATCAGCCGGAACAACAGCAGCTGTGCTTGGCCCCCAGGGCATGCTCGGCTGGCACACAGCCAGCTGTGCCGTCAGCTGCTGGATCATCGGCTGGGACCACATAAGCCGGGGCTGGTAATAAACACCACCAGGTGTGCCATCGGCATGCTGGATCATCGGCTGGGACCTCAGCGGCCGGAACAACAGCAGCTGTGCTTGGCCCCCTGGGCATGCTCGCTTGGCACACCGCCAGCTGTGCCGTCGGCTGCTGGATCATCGGCTGGGAACACATCAGCCGGAACAACAGCAGCTTTACTTGGCCCCCAGTGTCGTGCTCCGCACGGAACACCGCCAGCTGAACTATCAGCTGCTGGATCGTCGGCTGGGAAGTAAAGTAAGCAAAAGGAAATAACAAATTTATATAGATGGGACGTAGAACAACAAACACAATAAAATTATAAAATTAAAGAAATAAATAATAAATAAATTATAACATGAAACTAATAATGGAAAAATAAAATTAATAATAGGACACCACCCGCTGTGCCCTCAGCCGCTGAACCATCGACTGCGACCACCTCCGCCGGAGCATCAGCAGCTGTGCTTGGCCCCCGGGGGCATGCTCAGCTGGAACACCGCCAGCTGTGCCGTCTGCTGGCGGTACCACATCAGCCGGAACTACAGCAGCTGTGCTTAGCCCCCAGGGGCATGCACCGCTGGAGCACCACCAGCTGTGCCCTCAGCTGCTAGACATCGGCTGGGACCACATCCGCCGGAACAACAGCGGCTGTGCTCGGCCCCCAGGGGCATGCTCAGCTTGGGACCCCACCAGCTGTGCCAACAGTCGCCGGCTCATCGGCTGGGGCCACATCAGCCGGAACAACAGCAGCTGTGCTCGACCCCCAGGGGCAGGCTCAGCTTGGCACTCCACCAGCTGTGCCATCAGCTGCTGGACCATCGGCTGGTGCCACATCAGCCGGAATAACAGCAGCTGTGCTTGTCCCCCAGGGGCATGGTCGGCATGCTCAGCCTTCGGCTGCTGGATCATTGGCGGGAACCACTTCCACCGGAACATCAGCAGCCGGGAAGGGCGCTGGGTACACGCCGGGCACCGGGGACAATCCCAACTACAACTGGGCACCGCACACGCGGGCGTGGAGGGGAACACGGGCAGGACTGTACCTTAGGATAATGGAGATGGGCCGGCTGCTCCGGCATAAGTCTAATCTGAAAAATTATATTTTTAAAAAAAAATTTTTTGAAATGAAAAGTTGGTGACGCCAAATAAAGACGACGAACCAAGCATCAGTTAGGTTAGGTTCGGTTAGGTTTGTTTTGGTGACCGGCTAGCTGCAGCTGTGCTCGGCCCCCAGGGGCATGCTCAGCTTGGCTCACCACCTGCTGTGCCAACAGTTGCTAGGTCATCGGCTGGCACCACATCAGCCAGAACAACAGCAGCTGTGCTTTGCCCCCAGGGGCTAGCTCAGCATGCCAGCCTTCGGCTGCTGGACCATCAGCGGGAACCACTTCCGCCGGACATCAGCAGCCGGGACAGGCGCTGGGACACGCCAGGCACCGGGGACAATCCCTACTATAACAGGGCACCGCGCACGCTGGTGTGGTGGATAACACGGGCAGGACTGTACCTTAGGATAATGGAGATGGGCCAGCTGCTCCGGCATAATTCTAATCTGGAAGAAATATTTTTATTAAAAATTAGGCAAAAATATAGAGCTGGCGACGCCAACTAAACATGACGAGCCAAGCGCCGGAAAGGATAGGTTAGGTTAGGTTAGGGTAGTTTAGGTTAGGTCATCCCGGATTCTTGGAACTCCATATTCATCAAGAACTGTAAAAAACCACTATCGCAGGCCCTTCACATTCTGTGGAGACAAAGCCTAGATACTGGCGTTATTCCTGATATACTAAAAACAGCAGAGATAGCACCACTTCATAAAGGAGGAAATAAGGCAGAGGCAAAAAATTACAGACCGATAGCACTAACATCGCACATCATAAAAATTTTTGAGAGAGTGCTAAGAAGCAAGATCACAAAATACATGGAATCACAGCATCTCCATAACCCCGGACAACATGGTTTCAGAACAGGGCGCTCTTGCCTGTCGCAGTTGCTGGACCACTATGATATGGCATTAGATGCTATGGAAGACAAACAAAACGCTGATGTAATTTACACAGATTTTGCAAAAGCTTTTGATAAATGTGACCATGGTGTTATTGCCCATAAAATGCGCTCAAAAGGAATTACCGGAAAAGTAGGCAGATGGATCTACAATTTCCTGACCAACAGAACCCAATGTGTAATAGTCAACAAAATAAAATCCAACCCGTCAACCGTTAAGAGCTCAGTCCCCCAGGGTACTGTGCTTGCTCCAGTACTTTTTCTCATCCTTATATCGGACATAGACAAGAACACAACCTATAGCACTGTATCATCCTTTGCAGATGACACTAGGATCTTCATGAGAGTAGGCAACATAGAGGACACGGCGAACCTCCAGTCAGATGTAGATCAGGTCTTTCTATGGGCTACAGAAAATAATATGGTGTTTAACGAAGACAAGTTCCAGCTCATGCGCTATGGAAAAAATGAAAATATAAAAACTGGAACCACGTACAAAACTCAGGCAAATCATAACATAGAACGAAAAGGCAATGTAAAGGATCTGGGTGTACTCATGTCGGAAGACCTTACCTTTAAAGAACACAATAAAGTAGCCGTCACAACTGCAAGAAAAATGACAGGTTGGATAACAAGAACTTTTCACACTAGAGATGCTATACCGATGATGACACTTTTCAAAACGCTTGTGCTCTCTAGAGTGGAGTACTGCTGCACAATGACAGCCCCTTTCACTGCTGGTGAAATTGCTGACCTGGAGAGCGTGCAGAGATCCTTTACTGCTAGAATCCACTCGGTAAAACATCTAAACTATTGGGACCGACTAAAGAGCCTAAATCTGTATTCCCTTGAGCGCAGGCGGGAGAGATACATAATAATTTACACGTGGAAAATATTAGAGGGGCTGGTCCCAAACCTGCACACAGAAATAACATCACATGAGACCAGAAGACATGGCAGGATGTGCAGAATACCCCCGTTGAAAAGCAGAGGTGCAACTGGTACTCTGAGAGAGAACTCTATCAACATCAGAGGCCCGAGACTGTTCAACACGCTTCCACTACACATAAGGGACATAACTGGCAAACCCCTCACAGTGTTCAAGAGAGAACTGGATACGCACCTCCAAAGGATACCTGATCAACCAGGCTGTGACTCATACGTCAGGCTGCGAGCAGCCGCGTCCAACAGCCTGGTTGATCAGTCCAGCAACCAGGAGGCCTGGTCGATGACCGGGCCGCGGGGACGATAAGCCCCGGAAGCACCTCAAGGTATCCTCAAGGTAAGGTAAGGTATCCCAACCTAGCATATTCATCCAGTACCAACGTAATGCCAGGAAGGTCTCCGGCTTCCTCCGGCCCTCCGGCTGTGCTCAGCTGCTGGATCATCGGCTGGGACCGCATCAGCCGGAACAACAGCAGCTGTGCTTGGCCCCCAGGGGGCATGCTCAGCTGGCACACCACCGGCTGTGCCAACGACCGCTGGACCGTCGGCCGGGACTACATCAGCCTGAACATCGACGGCTGGGCTTGGCCCCCAGGGGCATGTTCAGCCGGCACACCGTCTGCTGGCCTATCAGCTGCTGGGTCAACGGCAGCGTATCCACGTCAGCCAAGACATCGGTAGCTGGGCCTGGCCCGAGCGCAGCCGTGGCCATTAGCCGCTGGACCCTTGGCAGGGACTACTGAAACGGGAAAAGTGAAAACACATAGCCAGACATAATGACTGCTTAAGAAATGAGCCCTTCATTGTGCAGACCCCGACATTGTAATGGGTAACTAGCACTAGGCTCCTTCGCTATGTGCCATGACATTCTCCCTAATTGCATCAAATGCTGCACTGGCGCACAGCTCAGAATGGATAAAGGCATTGAGTAATGTGGCCTTCCGTAACACAGTGCAGTAACACACGGACTTCAGACTTCGAAGACGCCTGAATCATTTTCCCACATTCTCGACACTCATGAGGGTGAACCGCCAATGATTTAACATGTGTGTTAAATAGTTTCACGTTCGTAAAACTCCTGCCACACTCTGCACACTCGAAACGGCATTCCCCTGGATGCCTTAACAAGTGTCCCTTCAGATGGCCAAGACGACTGAAACTCTTACCACACACTGGACACTCGTGAGGATTGTCATCCGAATGCACTAAAATGTGAGTCTTCATATGTCCACGCTGATTGAATCTCTCCCCACACTCTGGACACTCATGTGGTTTGTCACCTGAATGCACTAACATGTGAGTTTTCATACTTCCACGCTGATTGAAACTCTTCCCATACTCTGGACACTCATGTGATTTGTCACCTGAATGCACTAACATGTGAGTCTTCAAATGACCACGCCGACTGAATCTCTTCCCGCACACTGGACACTCATGAGGTTTATCACCTGAATGCACTAACACGTGCTGTATTAAAATTCCACGTGTACTAAATTTTTTTTTTTGCCACACTCGGCACATTGGAAAGGTCTCTCATCCGCATGCACCATCCTGGGAGTCTTCATATTTCCACGCTGACTGAATCTCTTCCCGCACTCTGGACACTCGTGAGGTTTGTCATCTGAATGCACTAACATGTAAGTCTTCATATGTCCACGCTGCTTGATCTCTTCCCACACTGGACACTCATGCGGTTCCTCACCTGAATGCACTAACATGTGAGTTTTCATACTTCCACGCTGAATGACTCTCACACTGGACACTCATGAGGTTTAACACCTGAATGCACTAACATGTGTTGTATAAGTATTCCACGTTCTCTAAATTTATTGCCACACTCGGCACATTGAAAAGGTCTCTCATCCGCATGCACCCTCCTGTGAGTCTTCATACTTCCATTTTGAAGGAATCTCTTCCCACATTCTGAACAATCAAGAGGATAGTCACGTGAATGCACTAAGAAGTGACGCTTCACACTTCCAGGACGGGTGAATACCTTCGGACACTGGTGAGTCTTCATCTTCTTTATGACAGGTGCAGTTTGTGTGAAGGTTTTCTCCCCAGGATGTTGGGAGAAGCGTCAAGGCTTGAGTGTTGTTTCTTAGAGTTAGACTTGATGTGAGCACTTGGCGGTCAATGGTGGTGCTTCTTCTTTATGATAAGTGCAGTTTGTGTCAAGGTTTTCCCTTAATGCTCGTGCTGGACATCTTTTGTTGACACTCGTGAGTTTTGTGGTGTACCTGCGGGGCGGCGGCGAGCCAGAAGGCGCCGCGCCTGTGCTCCCAAGTACCCCGCTCTACGCGCGCGCGCTTAGTCGTTTAGACAGTGGAGCACAGTAATGCGTATCCTTCCCCACAGAATTTCACCGCTTTTATGATAAAAGCAGTGACTATTTTTAATATACATACTGTACTTGCTGTGACAATCATTTATCTTTGGCATTGTTTTAATTATAGTTTTAAGCTGATTGCGAAGTACTGCAATATTGCTTCGGCTAGCTGGCACCAGACACCGGGTAATGTCCTAGGACTTATTTCCTTTAGTGCATCCTTGCAGTACTGGCATTCTACACAGACATGTTACATGCCTTCACTTATATTGTGGTACAGCATTTGCTTCTGTAAACATTTAGTTAAGTAAATTAACGGTCCCCCCACTCCTGGTTTGTTTCCCCCCGATCAGATCTTGTGTTACTTTGCTCATCCATACTCATCCTCTGTGCGATAGTGTCTTATGCATCCCATACCCATGTCGTGTGAGTGGTAGTTTCATTGTGGTACCCTATATACTCATCATGTGACCATAGGGTACACAATGAGTCCATGTGTACTCCATAGTCATCATCAAGAAATGTATTTTATCCCCAGCATTGTAGTACAAATTAAGAATAAAGTCTTAACCGGAGTACGGACCCATAATCAAAAAAAGAGCCATCACTAATTATCCTGACAAACGGCCTAGGCTACAATTTCGCCTTCGCACAAGCTGCCGCCGGAGTGGGGTAGTTTATTGTACCCCCCCGCACCCCCAGCCCGATGGGAGCTGGCATTGGAATGTGGACATGTAAACCATTACCCCCCACCTCACTCCTCCTTTAACAATAATACAATAATACGAAAAAACTAATCAAATTAATAAAAATATAATGAAGAAACTTACTGTAATACATCACTTGTTGCTTGAATAGAAGATGAGGAAAGACTCAATAATTGTGAAGTGT
>WNGS01006879.1:5763-17070 GCA_020271785.1 Procambarus virginalis
TGATCTCAGCCTGCAGGAGAAACGAGTCTCACCTTTGAGAGTTATTCAGCAAGCCTGACCTAACTGGAAGGTCCAGAAATTATAGAGGCGATATACACAGATGTAAAATAGTGTTGTTGCATTTATATAAAAGTTTGAGATTATGGGCAATGAGACTAGAAAACAGATAAATGACTTGTTGGAAGATGTGGACAAGTTACTGGGGGCGTGAGGCTCGCTTGTGGAGGGCGATGACCTCACTTGAGGCCAGACATCGCAGGGGAGAGGCCGCGCTTCGTCGAGCTCCCGCCAGAGGGACCCCTAGCGATATATCTCCAAGAGAAGAGAAGGTGCAGACGTTCCAGCTGTTGAGTCGAGCTGAGGACTGTGGTCTCAAGTCCGGACGGCGAGGAGGGAGTATTAAGCCGCCAGAGACAGTTTTGTGGGCTGTGACAAGCGCCCTGGTCAGACGTTGTCAGAGGGAGAAGCGCCTCGACCAGATAATCTGTGGTAAGCCCGATTTAAGCCAGTTCATAGTGTTTGCTTGTAGTTGGTCGTGTGCCCAGCGACAGTAGCGATGTTTATTTTCAATTAGAAAATGTTTGGCCATGGCAGAAAGCCTAAAATAAGAGAGTGAAGTGGGAGGAGCGCTGAGCGACGTCCGTCTTCTCTGAGCGCTGGCGGGCAACTGAAGGAGCCCGGCTCCTGAGGAGGAGGCCCCTCCCGCGTGAGTGAGGCTCGCCCACGAGGTGGCGCATGGACTCGCCCACGGGGGAGTCCACTCTCATTAAATGTAGAGGACAGATAGAGATTGGAGACAATGTTGTATGATAATTTTGTTTAGTGTTTAAAAAGGGGAAACAATTTATTGGAGTGCAAATGGGTTGCAGGTTTGTCTTTGGGGAAGAAGTTGCTGAGGACTTGGAAGCCAGCACAGAGGGAGTTGTGATGAGACTCCAAGGCAGGGGAGGAGAGGACCCGAGCTATAAGAAGCAGTGAGGAGGAGTGTCACGTGCTTCTGCAGAGTGGTGAAGTGCCACAGTTATTCGAGGAAACTTATGGTGCAGCAGCCAGGAGAGCTGTGGATGACCTAATAGGAGTAGGAAGCACCATAGTTGTTCAAGGAATCTTCATGTAGCAGCCTGGAGGAGCTGCAGAGGATCCTGGTGTTTAAAGCCTGAGAACTGAAGTTGGTAGGGTAGTGAAATAGTTCTAACTGATCACTTGTATGGAGGTGAGAGTGTTTCATTAGCGTGAACGACGCAGTGAGAGGTGAGTGATCGTTTGCCATTTATGTGCCAAGAAGCGTATATTGAAGTTTAGAGTTACAGACGTAGGCAGGAGTACCTACAGATATATATGTTCTAGACTGATAGAATGGTCGATTGATTCGTTGTGTGGCACGGATCATTTATACTGATATAACATATGTATGTTATTGCTTTCAAATGCTGATTTGCCTTATATGTGTTTATAGGGATATATATATGTATACATTTCTTGATGGTAGTGTGACATTATATTGTAAGACTTAATCTACTTGAGGAGGTTGATAATACCAAGAGATAGGATACCACTTAGCAAGCTGAGGATAGAGTTCTGATGGTGTTGGAGTGCAACCTGATTATAATAGTACAGAGTATAGGATTCATCATTATTATTATATGTATGCGTGTATTGTTATGTACTTCGTCCAGTAAATGTATTCAAATTTGCTGGTGTTTGCACTTGTCCCAGTGAGGCTTCCCAGGAAATAGGAAAGAAGGAGAGAGAGAGAGAGCAAGAAACAGGAACCACTGCTGTGGACAGGGTAAGACAGAAGTCTAGGAAGATAAAGGGGATTGAGGAGGTCATATTCCATAAGGAGAGAGTGGGGAGTCACAGCGGCTCGAGTGGGTGTGTGCACGTGACAACAAGGCTGCGTGTTGGAGCCGCATCCCATAAACGTGTGACGTTGAGCCCCTCTCCAAGAGCCAGAGTGCCTAGTGTGATCTCCTAGTGAAATATGAGCATTTGTCGAGTTGTGGGTTGGGTGGTCCGTCAGCGGTAACACCACCAAATCCACCATCGCAACAACACTCTTTCAGTATCCAAGGTGAGATCCCGTCTGGCCCAACAGTCTTTCTAACATCCAGATCCAGCAGGTGTCTCTTAAATTGACCTCCTCTCTCGTAATTTCGAACTCTTCCAAGGCCGCCTGGTTTACCTCCCTTTCTCCTAGCACAGTGACCTCACCTTGTTCTATTGTGAAGACCTCCTGGAACCTCCTGTTGAGTTCTTCACACACCTCTTTGTCATTCTCTGTATACCTGTCCTCGCCTGTTCTAAGTTTCAATACCTGTTCTTTCACTGTTGTTTTCCTTCTGATGTGACTGTGGAGTAGCTTTGGTTCGGTCTTGGCTTTGTTTGCTATATCATTTTCAAAACTTTTCTCTGCTTCTCTTCTCACCCTGACGTACTCATTCCTGGTTCTCTGGTATCTCTCTCTGCTTTCTGGTGTTCTGTTTTTCCGGAAGTTCCTCCACGCCCTTTTGTTCAGTTTCTTCGCTTCCATACATGCCCTATTATACCATGGATTCTTCTGTTGCTTCTCGGATTTTTCCCTCTGGACCGGGATGAACCTGTTTACTGCCTCCTGACACTTTTGGGTAACATAGTCCATCATACCCTGTACAGACTTATCTCTGAGGTCTGTGTCCCAAGGTATTTCACTTAGGAAACTTCTCATCTGTACATAATTCCCCTTTCGGAATGCCAGCCTTTTGATTCCTAGTTCTTTTTGGGGGGAGATAATTCCTAGCTCTACCAGGTACTCAAAGTTCAATACACTATGGTCACTCATTCCCAAGGGCGCTTCCATCTTAACTTCCCTTATATCCCACTCATTTAGGGTAAATATCAAATCAAGCATTGCTGGTTCATCTTCTCCTCTCATTCTTGTTGGTTCTTTGACGTGCTGGCTTAGAAAGTTTCTTGTTGCCACGTCCAGCAGCTTAGCTCTCCATGTTTCTGGTCCTCCATGCGGGTCTCTGTTCTCCCAATCTATCTTCCCATGGTTGAAGTCTCCCATTATTAGTAGTCGAGATCCATTCCTGCTAGCAACAGAAGCTGCTCTTTCTATTATGTTAATGGTGGCCATGTTGTTTCTATCATATTCCTGTCTAGGTCTTCTGTCATTTGGTGGAGGATTATATATGACTACGACTATCATTTTTTTCCCTCCATTTGTTATGGTACCTGCTATGTAGTCACTGAAACCTTCACAGCCCGTGCAGTCTGATATGCAACAACACCAACAAAGACGTATTGAACAGCAGAGATGCACAGGTTCCAACAACACAAGAGGCGGGTATGAACAATCAATGCAGTCCAACATGCAGCAATACCAACAACAAAGTGATGGACCACAGTTATGCACAGATTCCAGCAATGCCGGGGATGACCACGAGCAATCAATACAGTCCGATTTGCAGCGACACGACTTGCGAGGTGGAGAATATAGAGGTCGATTCCGAAGAGGGTTAATGACCCAAGTCAGGAACACCATACCTAGCATGAAAATAGACCCAGTTTCATGTGGGGATGGAGTAGATGTATTAGCAGTAACAGTGAATATGGCTAATATTGAGCTCCTCATATACAACATCTACAAGCCCCCTAGACGTAAACTAGAAGCAGAGGCAGTGCTTGCCTTGGCCACGCAGGAAAATGTAAATATTGCTGGGGATTTTAATGCTCATCATCAAGAGTTAGGTGCGACTGAGCCAGCCAATGCAGATGGGCCCCATTTAGCTGCAGCTCTGCGAGAAGTACCTGAAATTACACTGTTCAACACTGGGGAACCCACTCACATTCTTGGAGGTTCCCTTGATCTTACAATAATCTCAACAGCACTCAAGCATCAGGCGAAGTGGGAAGTAGACCCGGTGATCACCAGTGACCACTATGCTACTGTCACAACACTAAACATAGAACGACCTCCTACACCACCTGCACAACCTAGGTGGAATTTAAGAAAGGCCAATTGGAATATATAGTGGGAGGAACTTGAAAAATGGTATGCAACATACACGCCACCTGAGGATTTGAACATACACGAGACCAATCTGCAGGAAGCCATTGCAGCTGCTGCAAACAAAGCTATTCAAATCATTATCACAGGAAACAGAAAACGAAAGAACTATTGGTTCTATAGTAATGAAGTTAAAGAACAGAACCACAGAGTCAACATCTTCAGAAAACATCTAAAGAGAAACCCCACACCAGAAGGAAGAACTCTGCTAAGAGCGGTGGTATCTGAAGCAAGACGAGTTTCTAGAGAAGTAAAGGAGGCAAGATGGTTTGAGTGGTGTCAAACTCTAAATGAACATAGTAGTCTTGGCAAGATATGGGGTCAGATTAAAACTATATCAGGTCGACCAGCCCGACCACAGGCATGTATTCAACCATTGCAGGAGGCTGAGAGACTTGCCTCCAATTTGCAGAAAGAACAGCTTCATATCAGCTTCCTGCAATGGTCCGAAGGCAGCAAGAACAATTAAAACAAGAGAGGTTGACAGTCATTCATGAGAGCATAGCTATAAATGACGAATGTAACTGTCCCTTCACCAAACAAGAACTAATCAGAGCCAAAAAAGGTGGTAAGGACACTGCACCAGGTACTGATAACATTACATACTCAATGGTCGCACATGCAGGTCCTGCTGGAGAACAAGGAATATTGGACGCCATCAATGCACCTTGGCAGCAAGGCAAACTACCGACCTCTTGGAAGAAAGCAGGCATACAGATTCCTAAGCCGAAAGAACCTGGCAATTACAGACCCATTTTAGTGACATCATGCATTAGTAAAACTGTAGAACGGATGGTCTTAAATAGGCTACTGTGGAAGACTGGAGACCTGCATAAACACTTTTGGCTTCACTAGAGGAGTAGGTACTGCCAACTGCATAGCAACATTACTAGGAACAAATTAACTCAGGTCCAGCTATAGTGATCTTCCTTGACCTAGAAAAAGCATTCGAACTTGCAAGTCCGCAAGCAATTGCTTGCGGGCTTGCAAGTTCCTCATCTGTTACACACCTTAGTTAAAAAAGGTGTAAAGGAAAATATGCTAGCATGGATTCAAGATTACCTACGTCACAGGTATGCCAGAGTAAAGTTGTAAGGACAAGTGTCGGACTACCACCTGCATGAGAATGGGACTCCACAAGGAGTTGTCCTCAGTCCTAGTCTCTCTAACATCCTTATGAAAAACCTTGTTACCATGACATTTACAGAAGGGGTTAAATTGCTAAGCTATGCTGACGATCTAGCATTAGTCATTGCAGGTCCTTCACTTCTCAATAAAGCACAAGGTGCATTAGATAAAGTAACATCTGAATGCAGCATTTTAGGGCTAAAAATATCTGCACCGAAGTCTAAGGCAATAAGACTAGGCGGCAACACTCCAGACAGGCACCTACGCATTTAAGACATTAACCTTCAGTGGGTTACACAATATCAATATCTCGGAGTGTGGATAGACTTTAAAATGACTTTCAACAAGCAAATTCAATATCTAAAGGAGAAAGCAAAATCACGACTAAATATAATGAGAGCAATCACAGGGCCCGTCTAGGAGCGGGACACAAAGTGTTAAGAATGTTTTACATACACGCCGTTCGTTCCCTAGTTGGTTATGCAGCGCCTGCCTTACTCACTCTTTCTCGTGGTCAGTGGGCAAACGCTGAGGTTATTCAAAACGATGCATTGCGAATCATAACAGGAGCTCCCAGATGGACTAAAACACTGAACCTAAGACAAGAAACCAAGCTAACGTCGATTGAAATAAGGGTAAAAGGGATTGCTGCGTGCATGCTGACCAAGATATTGACTAGACCTAGAATCAGTTCACTTAAAGATATAATCACTGGAGCACTAACTCTGGACAGAAGAGCCTCCAATAGCAACAGGTGGACCCATTGTGCGATAAACACCATCAATACATTCGATATAACAAACACAGTCACTGAGAAGGGTGTCGACGAAATACATGCAGACTTTGTTATGCAAGCCCCTTGGGAATCTCCGCCAGCAGACTTTAAGATTATGGTTATTGAAGGAAAAAAGAACCAGACAAATCCTCATCTGCTACGTAACATTGCACATATGCACATTGATGCATATAGAAGCAAACTTGGCATCCGACAGCTTTACTTACTTCACAGATGGATCAGTAGACCAGCAGGGACAAGAAACCGGAGCTGCAGTTAAAGCAGGAAACTTTGTAAATAGTTGGAGGCTCTCAAATGGGTGTTCGACTTTACAAACAGAGATGCTAGCCATTCAAAAGGCTTTGGAACATGCTCTTGCTGAACACCGACAACATGTTATCATACAGATTCGAGAACCGCCATTGAAACATTGCAACAAGAACACATATGTGATAACATACATCTGATCACAAATGTCATATCATTAATGCAAACACTCAAACAAGGCCGACGGGTACTTATCAACTGGGTGCCAAGTCATGTGGGAATAATAGGAAATGACATTGCAGACGAAGCTGCAAAACTTGCAACTAAGAGAAGAAATGTAGACATTTACATACCACAGAGTCTATCACAGATTAAGAAAGTAATTAGAAACAGAGCAATGCAGAAGATGTACAGTGACCACAACACAGCAGTTGCAACATCAGGATCTGCGGGTTGGTACAAGAATTCAACCAACTACGAACCACTTAGTTTGATGAAAGGGAACAGTAGAGCAACAGAAGTACACTTACATCGCATCAGGCTTGGATACCCATGTGCATGGTCAGTAGGCTTACAGGTTCCGGAAGATGAGAGGAAATGTCAGCACTGTGGAGAAATGCTCGACAGACCTTTGGAACATTATCTAACACAGTGCACAGTTACAACCACAACAGACCACTGGAACATTATCTAACACAGTGCACAGTTACAAACCCATTAAGATTTCAACTTAGATTCAACAGAGCAGAAGAAGTTGTTAAATACATATGGCAAAATCTTACAGAAGCGACCATACGAGTCATAAATACTCATACTCCGCCCAAGTAAAACAGAAACAAGCAACACTTAGTGGGCCAGCCAGAGGCTTAGGGCCCGCGCAGGAATATCCCTGCAAAAAAAATAAGATCCAACATGACAATGGCACCATGATCACACATGCCATGTGTCCCATATGTGTCCACGTGACTTTGTGCACGTTTTCCCAAGGATTTAGAAGGTTCCAGACGAACCTATTAATTGAAATACTGTTGGAACTAAATTATAGCTTCCAGTGATATATTTTCAAATCCATAATAAAGAAACAATGGTACTATCAAGTACTACTTATAATCCTTAAATCCTATGTATAATAATATTATAATCACATTCTATCTCAATAATCTGTCTAGAGAATAAAAAATAATCACTAAACATTGAAGGCTCCCTCCCCCCCCCCCCAAAGGCGAGGAGCGGGCGCGGATGACAAGCGCCCACCAAGAGCAGCGCGCGAGGCAACATACCAATCTATATAAATAAAATGTAAATGTTCGTTTGTTCAAAATCGCTTATCTTCGAAAGTTCTTCATCGATTGATTTGAAATTTTCACACAACGTTCCATTCGCATCTGAGCGGGTTTTTACATACGTACTATATATATGTCACGGCTGTGATGGGAAAAAACATGCTTCTTAAAAAAAAAAACAGTTTTTCGTGTGATGGAAATCTTCGAAACCTCTTTACCGATTATTTTGAAATTTTGACACAACGTTGCATTCGAATAGGCGCATGTTTTTTATATACCTACAATATAAATGCCTCACCTGTGCCAGGAAAAAACATGCTTTTTTTGAAAAACAGCGCCATCTGTTGGACTTAAGAGCAACATACGCTGTTATCTCCGAAAGTTCTTCACCAATTGCTTTGAAAGTTTGACACAACGTTCCAATCGAATACACGCATGTTTTTATGTACATACTATATAGATGCCACACCTGTGACAGGTAAAAACATGCTTTTTTTGAAAAACAGTGCCATCTGTTGCACGTAGGAGCAACCCACACTATACTAAATATGTTACGATTTCATTTCATGTTTCCGATTGTATTGATAAAGTTAATTTTCATAGATTTCGATTTATTTTCATTCTGATTTCATTATTTTGTGTGATATTACATTGGAATTGAGCTGTGTTGTTTACCATACCGTTCATTTCATGAGTATATGTATAGGTGCCACACCTGTGACAGGTAAATCCATGCTTTAAAAAAAAACAGCGCCATCTGTTGCATTTAAGTGCAACACAGGCTATACTAAATATGTTATGATTCCATTTCAGTGTTTCCAATTGCATTGGTAAATTGAATTTTCATACATTTCAATTTATTTTCATTTTGATTTAATTATTTTGTGTGACATTGTGCTGGAATTGAGCTGTGTAGTTTACCGTACTGTTCATTTCGTGAGTATAGTATTATTTTTTATCATTTCGTTATATACTTTATTTTTCAATGATGGGAATGTCTGATCATTTGATGTTCCCAATTTTCTGATGGGAACATCAGATCATTTGGGAATGCATCCGACGAGGGAGTGGGGAATGGTGGGGAGGACGAAGGGACGGGAGTGAGGGATGGTTGGGAGGAAGAAGAGACGTGGGAGGGCGGAATGGTGGCAAGGACTGGGAGACAGGGGATGGTTGCTGTGGTCATGTGTTGCTGAGCCACAGCAACGCGTGACCGGGTACAGCTAATGTTTACACAAAACAGTGAACATTTTCAGTAAAGAACGCCACACTAATTAATCATTATCACCAGTGATTACTGTAAGATACTCAGAGTTTTCTGAACTATACCTAAGGAAAATGCCTAATACTTTTATCTAAATAAGAGTGTAGATTTGCTCGACGTGAAGCTGCCTCCACCACCTCATATATCCTAGTAAAGCTTCTAGAATTAAAACAACATAGTTGTGATATCAAAAATAAAGGGACCATCTCTTCAAGACAGATCATACAGTCTGGCAACATACAGTCAGATGGCACAGGCACTCAGATTGGATAATTCATACGTATTGAGTGTTATTTGTAGTGTGTTGATTGGCCAATTGTATGCTGTTATAACCTTAATCTATCCAGTAAGTCTGTTTGTCGTTATACTGAGGGGCAAAGCCCTAAATTTCAGTAAATTTTGATTTAATCTTTCAGCAACTGAACCTTTTACTTGAATATTTACCCTCATGCTTGAATTTACTCGATTACTGAATCTTTTCATATAAATTTTATTATATCTATATATATAGTTGATCTTAAACATTAAGTTAACAATTGCTAACTTAGTTATCAATAATCATATTAGTTTATCATATTGAATATAATTTCTTGTTTGCATATATATCATACTTGTATAATACAAATTGTTGTGTTTGTTAATAAGTGATTATTGGGGATTGTAATAATAAAATAATAGGAGCGTGGAGGCGGTGCCACCCACCACCACACCTCCGGTTACTTCACTGTTATCATAGTGACACTCGCTATAATATAATAGCCCTCTGGCCCATTCAGGTACTTACTGCCCTTCTCTTTTGTTCAACCTGTGTTATATTATCAACCTTGTTATACGTAATTTCCATGTGGCAATTATGTCTTGCCTGTGTGTGACGTGAGGCACAATTCATTGTAATTTATTGTAGCTCATTCTAGTGTGGGGGCATATTTTATATTTTCTCCAGCATTGTTTTGTTTTACAAAGATTAAGACTCCCTGGAGAAAGGAGCATAGTCCGGCATTAGTCTGACACACAAGGTATGCTGGACACTGAGAGGAGCCTTCTCCAGATATACGCTCCAGGAGTATTTTCCTCACAATCTTATTTTATTCCATCCTCCTATTACCAGAATCCATCATTATTACTTTGTATTTGGTGGAGTTGAACTCTATAAGAACTACATGTCAAAGTTATGCTCGCACTTTACCAAGATCTTGTGTGTTACTCTTGTGTACACAGGAGGGTAGAGGAACAGAGGACTGCTGACTGCTGTTACCTGGCTGAGAGCTTTCCTTTCCCATAGTTCATGGTAAGCCTTACCCACTAGTCTCCCTGGAACACCACCCACCATCCCTTTAACAACCAGGTACCCATTCACTATTGAGCCAACAGAGGCGTACAGTTAAGGATTGGCGCCTGGTCAATCCTCCTCAGCCAGGATACGAACCCAGGCCAGATCGCTCGAGAAGCTGGAGGAGTGTTACCAATGCGCCACGGGGACTATATAACTTCCCTCTCGTGAGTGTGGGTGAGAGAGCTCTCTGAACAAGCGAGACAAACGACGGCCAGGGAATAATGTTCGTTATCAGTAAAAGTATTGAAAAAGGTTTAATGGAGTAAAATCTCTCTCCCAGACAGAACGCAATAGAATGGTGGTATATTTATAGGTATTGAGGTCTTTGTCGAGGCGCGGGGGGGGGGGGGGGGGGGTGGCTCCGTGCACCAGCCTCGCCGCACAATGTGCTCCAGCTTCAAGAGAAGAAGCAATAGTTTGAGCATGTAAGGATTACCAGCTCGGTAAAATAATTGTCAAGCATTGGATGGCGTTTGTTTGTATATACCAGCGTGTGTGTGTGGGGGGGGGGTTGTACAAACCAGGGTTGAGCTTTAGCTCTTTGGTCCCCACCTCCGACTGTCCATCAACAAGGTGTACAGGTTCCTGAGCCTACTGGGTTCTATCATATCTACACTTGAAACTGTGTATGGAGTCAGCCGCCACCACATCACTTCCTAATGCATTCCATTTGTAACTACTGACACTGAAAAAGTTCTTTCTAACGTCCCTGTGGCTCATGTGGTACTCAAAAGGGTCACACTCCAGGAAGCAAGAACCTGTTCCTAAAAGCATCGTACTCTGGGACGTAAATCTCTGTGCCTCAGGAGACACATCTCCACCAAGGAGGGAAAAATTAAAGCAGTCCGCACATTTAAGATCAATAAACAAGATATTTTGATTATGGCCACTGGATGAGATGATCCTCCAGCGAGGAGAGCGGCGGTGGGGCCCAGTGATCCATGTCGGCAACACAGGCTCGTCTGCCCTATATTGAAGTTTGGGCCTCAGCAAAAATCGCCACCACAGTGTGGGTGTTGTAAGAAACGGAGGGATAGGGGAGGTAGGGAGAGCTGGGTGGAACAGAGGTGGATGGAAGGGAGGGAGAGAGGAGGGAGGGAGAGAGAGGGGGAGAGAAAGATGGGGGCACGGGAGAAGGGGTGAGAGAGAGAGAGAGAGTTCGTATATCCTTCATGCTAGATACTAATGTGAATGACTTTAAACAGT
>WNGS01006879.1:45946-62313 GCA_020271785.1 Procambarus virginalis
TTAACATAAAGGTGGCTACGTAAAGACCATATACAACTTAGCCGGTTATAAAGCCGGTTATAACAGCCGGCCAGATACAAAGTACAACAATTATCACGATAACTATAACTACAACAGTGCTATTAGTGACAGACGACTACTGTGAATATTCCTTTGTCAATTGTCAATCCTCACAGCAAATAACACACCAAAGCAGCAACAGGCAACATCGTAAATACACTTCGCAATATAAAGAGTTAAATGATACACAATTAAGTAACACATGACATAAATTCAGTAAGAGGCATCATCCTCGCCAGACTTGAGGCCTCCACAACACCCACTGTCCTCACCAAGCCAGTAACTACCAAAACATTAACAACCCTTGGCTCACAACTGACATACTTAAACCAATTAACAAGAAACAAATATTAGCAAAGCTATAGGAGCCGTGATGAGGATTCGAACGTATGTGGTCGGGTGTTCCGACACACACACACACACACGCCCTGGTCAACTATGCCACGACATGGTCAAGAGAACTGCAAGCTGGAGATGTACAGGACTCCAGGTTGACGATGTCGTGACCTAGTTGACTAGGGCGTGTGTGTGGGAACACCCACAACACAGGTTCGAATCCTTATCACGGCTCCTACGGTTTTTCTCTGACATCACGAGAGTGTGACTACTCTCTGTGTAAACACAAATATGACAATACATAGGACTGGCTTAGCTACAAAACAAATAGTTAAGATAATCTATTCCAACCAATATAATAATAAAAGCAAATCTCTCCTATTTTGAAAATAGTTTTAAAGAAGCAAGAGTAAACATGGAAAACACATGGAAAGCACCTCTAATATTCGAGGGTGTACACGATCAATCACATAAACAGAATAAATTGTGCAAGGATGGTTGCACACTATCAACGTACTTATAAACTACAACAGATTTGAATTGTTTTTCTTCAATTCGCATCAACCTTGCTAGAAATATCCCAGAGACCCAGACACACATTTTTACATATCTCACTGGTAGCTATCCCAGCTCCTTATTTCTTTTCCCAGTTTAAACCAAAGCTGGGAACATTAATGAAGTACCAACTATGGTATACAGAAGTGCTGCTCATGGCCCTGCTCCACACATAGCTCTACTATTCAACAACTCTCTAACTCTCAAGAGCGGTGAACACAGACGCAAAAGTCAACAAGAGGATCACCATGGTCACCAGCGCTGCCTTTGGTAGATTCCGTGAGAATGTGTGAGAGCGGCGGGCCTGAGACTTACCACCATACTGAAGGTGCTACCGTGTGGTGGTACTGACCAGCCTCCTGTACTACCGTGTGGTGGTACTGACCAGCCTCCTGTACTACCGTGTGGTGGTACTGACCAGCCTCCTGTACTACCGTGTGGTGGTACTGACCAGCCTCCTGTACTACCGTGCGGTGGTACTAACCAGCCTCCTGTACTACCGTGCGGTGGTACTAACCAGCCTCCTGTACTACCGTGTGGTGGTACTGACCAGCCTCCTGTACTACCGTGTGGTGGTACTGACCAGCCTCCTGTACTACCGTGCGGTGGTACTAACCAGCCTCCTGTACTACCGTGTGGTGGTACTGACCAGCCTCCTGTACTACCGTGTGGTGGTACTGACCAGCCTCCTGTACTACCGTGTGGTGGTACTGACCAGCCTCCTGTACTACCGTGTGGTGGTACTGACCAGCCTCCTGTACTACCGTGCGGTGGTACTGACCAGCCTCCTGTACTACGGCAGTGAGAGCTGGACTGTGTACACCAGGCACGCCACACAGCTCAACCACTAACACTTTTACTGTCTTGGCAGACTCCTCCATACAAGGTCTTGGACGGGCCGGTGTTGCCAGCGTCTTTACCTGTCCCCCAGACACTGTGGCCAGGTGGACAGCCATGTTGTCAGAAAGCTTGACAGCCGAGTGCCAACAGCTGCTGTGTGGAGACTGGTGTCAGTTGACGGACAGAAGACACACTGCAAGACTGACCTCAAGGTCACCCTGGGGGTCACCCTGGGGGTCACCCTCAGAGTCACCTTCAAGGTTACCCTTAGGGTCACCCTCAGGGTCACCCTCAAACACCTAGACATCAACACTAATACTTAGGAGTTGCTTGTTGAGAAGCACAGTCACCACAGGGGCCCGTGGGACAGACGGACCACAGGGGCCCGTGGGACAGACGAACCACAGGGGCCCGTGGGACAGGCGGACCACAAGGGCCCGTGGGACAGACGGACCACAGGGGCCCGTGGGACAGACGAACCACAGGGGCCCGTGGGACAGGCGGACCACAAGGGCCCGTGGGACAGACGGACCACAGGGGCCCGTGGGACAGACGGACCACAGGGGCCCGTGGGACAGACGGACCACAGGGGCCCGTGGGACAGACGGACCACAGGGGCCCGTGGGACAGACGGACCACAGGGGCCCGTGGGACAGACGGACCACAGGGGCCCGTGGGACAGACGGACCACAGGGGCCCGTGGGACAGACGGACCACAGTGGCCCGTGGGACAGACGGACCACAGGGGCCCGTGGGACAGATGGACCACAGGGGCCCGTGGGACAGATGGACCACAGGGCCCGTGGGACAGACGGACCACAGGGACTCAGAGGAAACACGTCGTGCACAAAGGTAGAACAACCTGCAGCTCTAGGGTAGCGCCCACACACGTGTCCCCTGTGTGGGCGAGCCGTCCCGAGCCCTCATTGGTCTCATCCTCCCTCATGAGACACGCAGCCTCCGACCTTCACCTCATATACTGAAACCATCGTCATCTTCCTCTCCCAGGACCAACAGCATCACACACATGAATTATATTAGGCCGCAGGTAAGCAGTATCCTAACGATGGTTAGGTTAACTTACGTTTACTCAGGAACATACATATATAACCTTTTACAGTTTGTAAATATTTAGTAATACAAGAGTAATTTACGATGATTCATCACACATATTTGTACTTATGACCTTATCGTCACGAAAAGTATTATCACTTTAGGAGGAGGAGATGGAATATGTATGTTTGAGCTGGAATATGAATAGTGTGTGTGTATATATTGTGATGGTGTCCCACCCCTATATTTCTCCTAACCCAGCTCAAAAAGTCATATCTCCATAACCAGAGCGTTCTCCGATATCCAGGGAACATTTTCATATGTGTGTGAGACTGTGGAGCGTTATCAGGTTGGCTGTAAAATTGCCATTTAAGTTTGATTATGTAAGGGGCTTACGCCCTTTTGAGTCACAAGATGGCGCCGGGCCACTCTGTTTCCCGCCAAAGCATCGCGGTGCCTGCCAGCATCTGATTGGCCATTTCTGTGTTAGCAAACAACACAGAAATCATTGATAGATACAGCGACAGCAGGCGGCTTGACATCTGCGAGGCACTACACATCAAGAAGTCAACACCAGCAATCAACAGCCAATTGACGCACAACTATATTCTACCCACTTCAAGACTCCGCTCCAACATAGAAACATCAAGAAATATGGGCCAATAGGCCTTCTGCAGTTCTATTTGTACCCAACTTCTGCAAATCTATATTCATTATTCCGTGTTCTGTGTTTTGTTGAAAGTTTGTTTTTCACCCCACTATTGTACTACGTCACCTCACCCAAATGCAGGTATAAGAGCCAATGCTGTTCAGCCATAAGTTCAGTTATAAGTTGTGTGTGGATAAACTAAAGTCTTTGAAAATGTAATAAGTTTTACGAAACGCGCTCAAGTGTCGCGTCAGACTAGAAATAAAAATGAATTTTGGAGAATTGATTTTTCATTTACCGTCACCAGTAAAAAGAAACATAGGGAAAATCGAGAAAATTCGTGTTAGAATTATTAATCTTACTTTTTCGGTCATATTTAATAATATATGTCTACAGGAAAGACTGCTACCAAAATATACTAATATATATATATATATATATATATATATATATATATATATATATATATATATATATATATATATATATATATATATATATTTACCATTGCATAAATGAATGGTCATGTCTGTTGAAGAAAATAAACTAAAACAGATTACTTCCCCTTAACATGTTTCTCCATCCCATCATAAAACTGTGCCTGGAACAGAACTCTCAGCTCTCCCTCCCTCTCTCTCTCTCTCTCTCTCTCTCTCTCATCCTGGCTTCCCCTCACTCTCTCCCCCCTCCTCTCCCCTTCCTTCCCCTCCCCTCCCACAAATCCCTCGCCCACCACCAATCACCAGATATGCTAATGAACTCTGGCCCAGGAGAAATCTATTCGGCTTCAGGAATACTATTAAAGCAAATATTGGGTGAGATGCGAGCGGCGACGGCGTGCTCCACACAGCGCTGAGGCATCACCTAGTGACTAGGTCTTCCTGTTGTTTACCGTCGCTTGGCTTAGTCTCACTACTCAACACCAAACGGCTTAGTTAATGAAAGCCGTCATTAAATATTCCCTCTGAAAGCCCTCGAGCAAGCCCTCGGGCAAGCACTGGGGCAAGCACTGGGGCAAGCACTGGGGGAAACACTCAACATCAAGGGAAGCTACACTTTTTACCATTGGGTTAGACCTTCGTTAGGGGTAAAAAGTTTAAAAATAGCGGAAGCGGTTGAGTTTGGCAATAGTGTCCACTGGTGGGGCCTCCTTCTCCATCACACTGGTGTGATGGAGGAGGGGAGGCCCCACCAGTGTGATGGAGGGAGAGCCCACCAGTGTGATGGAGGGAGGCCCCACCAGTGTGATGGAGGAGGGAGGCCCCACCAGTGTGATGGAGGGAGGGCCCACCAGTGTGATGGAGGAGGGAGGCACCACCAGTGTGATGGAGGAGGGAGGCCCCACCAGTGTGATGGAGGAGGGAGGCCCCACCAGTGTGATGGAAGGAGGGCACACCAGTGTGATGGAGGGAGGCCCCATCAGTGTGATGGAGGGAGGCCCCACCAGTGTGATGGAGGAGGGAGGCCCCACCAGTGTGATGGAGGAGGGAGGCCCCACCAGTGTGATGGAGGAGGGAGGCCCCACCAGTGTGATGGAGGGAGGGCCCACCAGTGTGATGGAGGGAGGGCCCACCAGTGTGATGGAGGGAGGGCCCACCAGTGTGATGGAGGGAGGCCCCACCAGTGTGATGGAGGAGGGAGGCCCCACCAGTGTGATGGAGGAGGGGAGGCCCCACCAGTGTGATGGAGGGAGGGCCCACCAGTGTGATGGAGGAGGGAGGCACCACCAGTGTGATGGAGGAGGGAGGCCCCACCAGTGTGATGGAAGGAGGGCCCACCAGTGTGATGGAGGGAGGCCCCACCAGTGTGATGGAGGGAGGCCCCACCAGTGTGATGGAGGGAGGCCCCACCAGTGTGATGGAGGAGGGAGGCCCCACCAGTGTGATGGAGGAGGAAGGCCCCACCAGTGTGATGGAGGAGGAAGGCCCCACCAGTGTGATGGAGGAGGAAGGCCCCACCAGTGTGATGGAGGAGGGAGGCCCCACCAGTGTGATGGAGGAGGGAGGCCCCACCAGTGTGATGGAGGAGGGAGGCCCCACCAGTGTGATGGAGGGAGGGCCCACCAGTGTGATGGAGGAGGAAGGCCCACCAGTGTGATGGAGGAGGAAGGCCCACCAGTGTGATGGAGGAGGGAAGCCCCACCAGTGTGATGGAGGGAGGGCCCACCAGTGTGATGGAGGGAGGGCCCACCAGTGTGATGGAGGGAGGCCCCACCAGTGTGATGGAGGAGGGAGGCCCCACCAGTGTGATGGAGGAGGGGAGGCCCCACCAGTGTGATGGAGGAGGGGAGGCCCCACCAGTGTGATGGAGGAGGGAGGCCCCACCAGTGTGATGGAGGAGGGAGGCCCCCACCAGTGTGATGGAGGAGGGGAGGCCCCACCAGTGTGATGGAGGAGGGGAGGCCCCACCAGTGTGATGGAGGAGGGGAGGCCCCACCAGTGTGATGGAGGAGGGGAGGCCCCACCAGTGTGATGGAGGAGGGGAGGCCCCCACCAGTGTGATGGAGGAGGGAGGCCCCCACCAGTGTGATGGAGGAGGGAGGCCCCCACCAGTGTGATGGAGGAGGGAGGCCCCACCAGTGTGATGGAGGAGGGAGGCCCCCACCAGTGTGATGGAGGAGGGAGGCCCCACCAGTGTGATGGAGGGAGGCCCCACCAGTGTGATGGAGGGAGGCCCCACCAGTGTGATGGAGGAGGGGAGGCCCCACCAGTGTGATGGAGGAGGAAGGCCCCACCAGTGTGATGGAGGAAGGCCCCACCAGTGTGATGGAGGAGGGAGGCCCCACCAGTGTGATGGAGGAGGGAGGCCCCACCAGTGTGATGGAGGAGGGGAGGCCCCACCAGTGTGATGGAGGAGGGAGGCCCCACCAGTGTGATGGAGGAGGGGAGGCCCCACCAGTGTGATGTAGGAGGGAGGCCCCACCAATGTGATGGAGGAGGGAGGCCCCACCAATGTGATGGAGGAGGGAGGCCCCACCAATGTGATGGAGGAGGGAGGCCCCACCAATGTGATGGAGGAGGGAGGCCCCATCAATGTGATGGAGGAGGGAGGCCCCACCAATGTGATGGAGGAGGGAGGCCCCACCAATGTGATGGAGGAGGGAGGCCCCACCAATGTGATGGAGGAGGGAGGCCCCATCAATGTGATGGAGGAGGGCCTCCCCTCCTCTATCAGGCCGACGGTTCGAATCCCCACATTACTCAAATTCACTTCCCAATTAATAATACTAATAATAATAGACAAATTAACTACATTAAAGTGATATATCAATGACAAAAATCTGTAGGAGCATAAGGAGGATTCGAACCAATGCGGTGGGTGTTCCCAAGCACATATTCTCATTGATACGTCACGGTAATGTGACTTATCTGTGTAATAAAGAGTAAAGAGGAAGGAGAGGCATAGGTGAAGGGAAGTATAGAAGTGGGAAATACAGTGAGAGGTCTGAAAGCAGGCGGGCTGTCCGCCTTGCTGACACGATGTGTGGGTGTTGGCAGCTACGCTAAGCTGGCTCCCTCTTGTCAGGGAGCTGTGAGTGTGTGAGAGGTTCTTCACATGTGTTTCACCATATATGGATGTCTATAGATGAATACTTTTCCGGCGGTGCCGGGGGATCGAACCCCGGTCCCTAGTTCCACGAGTGTAGAGCGCTGTCCACTCAGCCACCACCTCCCCCGTGTGTGTGTGTGTGTGTGTGTGTGTGTGTGTGTGTGTGTGTGTGTGTGTAATTACCTAAGTGTAATTACCTAAGTGTAGTTACAGGATGAGAGCTACGCTCGTGGTGTCCCGTCTTCCCAGCACTCTTTGTCATATAACGCTTTGAAACTACTGACGGTCTTGGCCTCCACCACCTTCTCCCCCAACTTGTTCCAACCGTCTACCACTCTGTTTGCGAAAGTGAATTTTCTTATATTTCTTCGGCATCTGTGTTTAGCCAGTTTATATCTATGACCTCTTGTTCTTGAAGTTCCAGGTCTCAGGAAATCTTTCCTGTCGATTTTATCAAGTCCTGTTACTATTTTGTATGTAGTGATCATATCACCTCTTTTTCTTCTGTCTTCTAGTTTTGGCATATTTAATGCTTCTAACCTTTCCTCGTAGCTCTTACCCTTCAGTTCTGGGAGCCACTTAGTAGCATGTCTTTGCACCTTTTCCAGTTTGTTGATGTGCTTCTTAAGATATGGGCACCACACAACCGCTGCATATTCTAGCTTTGGCCTAACAAAAGTCGTGAACAATTTCTTTAGTATATCACCATCCATGTATTTAAAAGCAATTCTGAAGTTAGAAAGCATAGCATAGGCTCCTTGCACAATATTCTTTATGTGGTCCTCAGGTGATAGTTTTGTATCTAGAACCACCCCTAGATCTCTTTCTTTATCAGAATTCTTTAAAGATTTCTCACATAATGTATAGGTTGTGTGGGGTCTATGTTCTATTCCACATTCCATAACATGACATTTATTAACATTAAATTCCATTTGCCAAGTGGTGCTCCATATACTTATTTTGTCCAGGTCATCTTGAAGGGCATGACAATCATCTAAATTTCTTATCCTTCCTATTATCTTAGCATCATCAGCAAACATGTTCATATAATTCTGTATACCAACTGGTAGATCATTTATGTAGACAATAAACATCACTGGTGCAAGAACTGAACCCTGTGGTACCCCACTTGTGACATTTCTCCAGTCCGATACATTGCCTCTGATCACAGCCCTCATTTTTCTATCAGTCAGAAAATTTTTCATCCATGATAGAAGCTTACCTGTTACTCCTCCAATATTTTCCAGTTTCCAGAATAACCTTTTATGTGGAACTCTGTCGAAAGCCTTTTTTAGGTCCAGATAGATGCAGTCAGCCCAACCATCTCTTTCCTGTAATATCTCTGTTGCTCGATCATAAAAACAGTAAATTCGATACACAGGATCTACCAGATCGAAAACCATACTGTCTGTCTGATATTATATCATTTCTCTCCAGGTGTGCTACCCATTTAGTTTTAATTATTTTTTCCAATATTTTGACTATTACACTTGTCAATGATACCGGTCTATAATTAAGGGGGTCTTCCCTGCTTCCACTCTTGTAAATTGGAACTATGTTAGCCTTTTTCCACACATCAGCTACAACTCCTGTAAACAGGGATGCCGGAAAGATCAATTGAAGAGGGATGCTGAGCTCAAAGTGAGTGAGTGTGTGGTGTGTGTGTGTGTGTGTGTGTGTGTGTGTGTGTGTGTGGTGTGTGTGTGTGTGTGTGTGTGTGTGTGTGTGTGGTGTGTGTGTGTGTGTGTGTGTGTGGTGTGTGTGTGTACTCACCTATTTGTACTCACCTATTTGTGCTTGCGGGGGTTGAGCTTTGGCTCTTTGGTCCCGCCTCTCAACTGTCAATCAACTGGTGTACAGATTCCTGAGCCTACTGGGCTCTATCATATCTACACTTGAAACTGTGTATGGAGTCAGCCTCCACCACATCACTGCCTAATGCATTCCATCCGTTAACTACTCTGACACTGAAAAAGTTCCTTCTAACGTCTCTGTGGCTCATGTGGGTACTCAGTTTCCACCTGTGTCCCCTTGTTCGCGTCCCCCCAGTGTTGAATAGTTTGTCCTTGTCTACCCGGTCGATTCCTCTGAGGATTTTGTAGGTTGTGATCATATCTCCCCTTACTCTTCTGTCTTCCAGTGTCGTAAGGTGCATTTCCCGCAGCCTTTCCTCGTAACTCATGCCTCTTAGTTCTGGGACTAGTCTAGTGGCATACCTTTGGACTTTTTCCAGCTTCGTCTTGTGCTTGACAAGGTACGGGCTCCATGCTGGGGCTGCATACTCCAGGATTGGTCTTACATATGTGGTGTACAAGATTCTGAATGATTCCTTACACAGGTTCCTGAACGCTGTTCTGATGTTAGCCAGCCTCGCATATGCCGCAGATGTTATCCTTTTATGTGGGCTTCAGGAGACAGGTTTGGTGTGATATCAACTCCTAGATCTTTCTCTCTGTCCGTTTCATTAAGTACTTCATCTCCTATTCTGTATCCTGTGTCTGGCCTCCTGTTTCCACTGCCTAGTTTCATTACTTTGCATTTACTCGGGTTGAACTTCAACAGCCATTTGTTGGACCATTCACTCAGTCTGTCTAGGTCGTCTTGTAGCCTCCTACTATCGTCCTCAGTTTCAATCCTCCTCATAATTTTTGCATCATCGGCAAACATTGAGAGAAACGATTCTATACCCTCTGGGAGATCATTTACATATATCAGAAACAGTATAGGTCCAAGGACTGACCCCTGCGGGACTCCACTCGTAACGTCTCGCCAATCTGAGACCTCACCCCTCACACTGACTCTTTGTCTCCTGTTGCTTAGGTACTCCTGTATCCAACGGAGTACCTTCCCTTTCACTCCAGCCTGCATCTCGCTTTTTCACTAGCCTCTTGTGTGGCACTGTATCAAAGGCTTTCTGACAATCCAAAAATATGCAGTCTGCCCACCCTTCTCTTTCTTGCCTTATTTTTGTTGCCTGGTCGTAGAATTCAAGTAACCCTGTGAGGCAGGACCTGCCATCCCTGAATCCATGTTGATGCTGTGTTACAAAGTTCTTTCGCTCCAGGTGCTCCACTAGCTTTCTTCGCACAATCTTCTCCATCAGCTTGCATGGTATGCAGGTTAGGGACACTGGCCTGTAATTCAGTGCCTCCTGTCTATCCCCTTTCTTGTATATCGGGACTACATTAGCTGCTTTCCAAATTTCTGGCAGTTCCCTGTTGCCAGAGATTTGTTATACACTATGGAGAGTGGTAGGCACAGTTCTTCTGCTCCTTCCTTAAGTATCCAAGGAGAGATTCCATCTGGGCCTATAGCCTTTGTCACATCCAACTCTAGTAAACACTTTCTTACTTCCCCGCTTGTAATCTCAAACTCTTCCAGTGGTTCCTGGTTAGCTATCCCCTCTTAACTCTGGGATTTCTCCTTGTTCTAGGGTGAAGACCTCTTGGAATTTCTTATTCAGTTCCTCACATACTTCCTTGTCGTTTGTAGTGAATCCTTCTGCCCTATCCTTAATTTCATAACCTGTTCCTTTACTGTTGTTTTTCTCCTGATGTGGCTATGCAGCAATTTAGGCTGAGTCTTTGCCTTGCTGCGATGTCGTTTCGTATTGTCTTTCCGCCTCTCTCTCATCCTGACATATTCATTCCTGGCATTCTGGTATCTTTCTCTGCTCTCCAGTGTCCTGTTATTCCTATAGTTTCTCCATGCCTTTTACTTTGTTGCTTAGCTAGCCTACATCTCTGATTAAACCATGGGTTTCTCATCTTCATTTCACTGTTTTCCTTTTGGGCTGGGACAAACTTGTTTGCTGCTTCCTTGCACTTTTGCGTGATGTAGTCCATCATATCTTGGGCCGTCTTTTCCTGAGCTCTGTTTCCCATGCTATGTCTGTTAGGAATTTTCTTATCTCCTCATAGTTTCCCTTTCGGTATGCTAACCTTTTGGTTTCAGTATCTCTCCTCGAGTTCAATAACCCTTCTTCAATCAGGTACTCAAACTCCAATACACTGTGGTCGCTCATCCCTACTGGGGCCTCAAAACCGATTTCTCTTATGTCAGAGTCGTTCAGGGTGAAGACCAGGTCGAGTCTCGCTGGTTCGTCATTTCCTCTCATCCTTGTGGGTTCTCTGACATGCTGGGTTAAGAAGTTTCTAGTCACCACCTCCAGTAGTTTGGCTCTCCACGTATCCTCGCCGCCATGCGGTTCCTTGTTCTCCCAATCAATTCTTCCGTGATTGAAGTCCCCATGATGAGCAGGTGGGATCTATTTCTACAGGCAGCAGAGGCTGCCCTCTCAATTATAGTGTTAACTGCCATGTTGGTTTTCATACTCTTGACTGGGTCTTCTGTCATTTGGTGGAGGGTTATATATTACTGCTACTACTATCCTTGGTCCTCCCATTGTCATGGTGCCTGCTATGTAGTCTCTGAAACTCTCACAGCCCGGGATAGCCATCTCATTAAAACTCCATTCCTTTCTCATGATAGGGCCACTCCGCCTCCTCCCCTACCTTCCCTCTCTTCCTTATTACTGTGTACTCCTGAGGAAACACGCATTCGTTATGATTTCCAGAGAGTTTTGTCTCGGTGAGTCCAAATGGGTCTGTGCTTTTTGTGTGTGTGTGTGTGTGTGTGTGGTGTGTGTGTGTGTGTGTGTGTGTGTGTGTGTGTGTGTGTGTGTGTGTGTGTGTGTGTGTTTGTGGTGTGTACTCACCTAGTTACCACCTAGTTGTGCTTGCGGGGTGAGCTCTGGCTCTTTGGTCCCGCCTCTCAACCGTCAATCAACTGGTGTACAGTATTCCTGAGCCTACGGGCTCTATCATATCTACAGTTGGAAACTGTGTATGGAGTCGCCTCCACCACATCGCTTCCTAAGTGCATTCCATTGTCTAACCACTCTGACACTAAAAAGTTCTATCTAATTCTCTGTGGCTCATTTGGGCACTCAGCTTCCACCTGTGTCCCCTAGTCGCGTCCCTCGTGTTGAAAAGTATCCTGTTTTATCAACCCGTCGATTCCCCTGAGATTTTGTGTTTTAAAAGATCCCCCCCTTACTCTTCTGTCTTCCACGGTCGAGGAGCATTTCCTCGCAGTCGCTCCTCGTAGCTCATACCTCGTCAGTTCGGTGACTAGTCTGAGTGAGCAAACATTTGAACTTTTCCAGCTTTGTCTTTGCTGACTAATTAGGGACTCCATGCTGGGGCCGCATACTCCAGGATTGGTCTGCATATGTGGTATATATGTTCTGAAAGATTCCTTACACAAGTTTCTAAAGGCCGTTCTTATGTTAGCCAACCTGGCATATGCTGCTGATGTTATCCTCTTGATATGAGCTTCCAGGGACAGGTCTGGCGTGATATCAACCCCCAGGTCTTTCTCTCTCTCTGACTCTTGAAGTATTTCATCTCCCAATGATACCTTGTATCTGGTCTCCTGCTTCCTACCCCTATCTTCCTACATTACATTTGCTTGGGTAAACTCTAACAGCCATTTGTTCGACCATTCCTGCAGCTTGTCCAGGTCTTCTTGAAGTCTCAAGCTGTCCTCCTCTGTCTTAATCCTTCTCATAATTTTGGCGTCGTCAGCAAACATTGAGAGGAATGAGTCTATACCCTCTGGGAGATCGTTACGTATATCAGAACAGGATAGGTCCAAGTACAGAGCCCTGTGGGACTCACTGGTGACTTCACGCCAGTCTGAGGTCTCACCCCTCACTGTAACTCTCTGTTTCCGATTGCTTAGGTACTCCCTTATCCACTGGAGCGCCATACCTGTTACTCCTGCCTGTTTCTCCAGCTTATGCATCACCTTTTATGGGGTACTGTGTCAAAGGCTTTTCCGACAGTCCAAAAAATGCAGTACGCCCACCCACTTCTCTGTCTTGCTTAATTCTTGTCACCTGATCGTAGAATTCTATCAAATCTGTAAGGCAAGATTTACCCTCCTGAACCCATGTTGAGGGTTGTCACGAAGTCTCGTCTCTCCAGATGTGTTACTAGGTTTTTTTCTCACAATCTTCTCCATCACCTTGCATGGTATACAAGTTAAGGACACTGGCCTGTAGTTCAGTGCCTCTTGTCTGTCACCCTTTTTTTTTTTTTTTTTGTGTGTGTGTGTGTGTGTGTGTGTGTGTGTGTGTGTGTGTGTGTGTGTGTGTGTGTGTGTGTTTTAGGCAGATTTCAAGAGACCTGTGAGCCCTCCCAGCCGTCAGTCAGGATCATGATAGGTTCATCCTTTCGAGTCTGGACTGTCAATATCTCAGCAACTCTGACGACAACAGCAATTGTCAGCTGTGTCTTACTGTCTACAGTACATCTTACCGTCAGCTGTCTTACTGTCCACAGCATCACAGCTGATGATGAGGACAACAAGGTACAGCTGACAAGAACTGATGCTTTAGACAGTAAGATAGAGATACTACCACCACCTACCACTACTACAGGACGGAGGGAACCGAAGCGGGAAGGACAGAGGCCGGCACGAAGGAAGGATGGAGCAGATAGGAGGGAAGGAAGGGAGGGAGGGGATTAAACCAGTAAGGAGTGAGGAAGTATACGACACACCAACACGGGGACACTATTCACTACCACCACTACGCTAAACGCTGGCAAGTGCATCACTTTCCGGTTGACATACAACCAGGTCTGACGCGTGTGTGGCCGGATAGTGTAATGTTTGCCGTTAGCCGGATACCCAGCCGGCCAACCCATCCGGATGGGTTGAGTCTCTATTAATATGAACTAGGAATTATTTTCGAGTCATTTCTGCACGATAGATGTTGTTTGCATGTTTTATGGTACAACATTCGTCAGATGAAGTTGTCACTTCATGAGCTGTGTCAACACTTTGGCTGGTTTATCATGCTACGAGTGGACGACGTTATCATGCTAGAGTGACGACGTTATCATGCTACACAAGTGGACGACGTTATCATGCTACACAAGTGGACGACGTTATCATGCTACACGAGTGGACGACGTTATCATGCTGTACGAGTGGACGACGGTATCATGCTACACGAGTGGACGACGTTATCATGCTACGAGTGGACGACGTTATCATGCTACACAAGTGGACGACGTTATCATGCTACACAAGTGGACGACGTTATCATGCTACACGAGTGGACGACGTTATCATGCTACACGAGTGGACGACGTTATCATGCTGCACGAGTGGACGACGTTATCATACTACACGAGTGGACGACGTTACCACGTGGTCCACCAGCTGGGGTTCAACGTGTTCTGGACGCGTCAGTGACAGGTAACAAGGCCAGCATTACACACAGTTCACCTTCACTAATAATATTACTAACCATTCTTAAAATAGAATAACCTTTAGCAACAAAATTGACCATCAATTAGTTTTGATAAGTTAGAAAATACTAGAATAAACCCCCAAGTTTGTGAAGGAGAGTTATTGGGAGATAAAACTAAACTATACAACCCAAACTTTGAAGAAAGAATTTAATACCAAGTTAATATAATGAATTCATAAACAGTTAAATACAGCAGTAACGTGCAGTGGTGGGCAGGACCCGGCGACCACCGCAGTGGTGGGCAGGACCCGGCGACCACCGCAGTGGTGGCAGGACCCGGCGACCACCGCAGGTGTGGTGCTATATAATGGTGTTAAGGAGTTAGACCAGGAAACACAGTGAGGACCACTAGATATAACAGCCGTGGGTGGACTAGGGTCTGGCATGATGCTCTCGGGGTCAGGTCCACCGGGGGACACAACTGCTGGGAACACACCGATTTCATTATCCGACGTACAAATTCTTTGTCGAATATGGTGTCGGAAATTTCCGACAGCCAAATACTATCTCCTAGTACGATAAGATAAATTTATTGTTCCAAGAGATTAAACTTACTAACCAGTAGCGTAGTACAACCAAATTCTCACTAACACTTACGCCGTTGTTACATCAGCCGCCCAGTTTTTATGAGAATCAACTATTTATATAACCCGAATTAAACTCAGGACTAACCTTATTTGATTTATTAGGCAATAGAGATTGGAAACTGATTTAATTCATTTTAATAAATTATATCCTCGTTTATCGATAAAGTTTTCCACAGCTGCGATCAGATGATCCAAGCTACATAAAAGTCACGAACTTAATTTTTCCTACGTATATATGTAATTTATCTAACGTCACTTAGGTTCAATAATATACACAGCGGAAAACCGTGTGTTGATACCTGGAGTACGTTATTACGACGTAAAATAACGTCGGCAATGTTTCTATTCAAGGAAACCAGAATATCGTGACTTGTATGCCAAGTTCATACTCTGTGAGGTATCCAGGTGGCGCCCGCGTCACTCACACACTTGCCTGGAGACTTGGCGAGAGAGAAGCCATTTGTGTCCCGAAGTTGGTCCTTTTCATCGTCTGTTATACGAATCATCCGAGCATTATCGGGTCCCAGACTTTGCAGCCAACTTCATCCATCATTGTGGACACCGCGTCCGGTCGGCCAAGTACACATTGCTACATTTTATGGCCATAATCTTGTGTGCTAGGGTGTCCAATAGTTATGCAGCGTGATGATCAAAAACACCAGTAAGTGTGTTTCCTGTAATCAGTCAACTCCCCTTTCAATGTATATTAGTGAAAATAGTTGTAGTCATATAGAAATTACATATTAATTTCACAGAAGACTATATAGATTGCCTTGGAAGAGTCCTGGCTTACGTTTCTGAACATTCTAATTTTCTCAACATCCTATGTGCTGCTGATGGTATTGTCTACGGAGGAGGATCGTCCCTTCCAGTGAGTCAAGTGTCTGCCAAGTCAACATGATCAAGCAGGATTAGACTGGTTACGGGAAGCTGTCTGACGCATTCTACCTGAACTGCTTGACAGCTAAGACATTGTTTCTAATTATAACCTTGCAGTTAGTGTACTGACTATGATTAGAATTTATTAATAAAATTTATCAGCAAATGATATAACATTTACATGCACTAGGTAGTTCCAGCATTATTGGTTCTACCCCCCAAAAGATGTGTAGGGAAAATAATCCAAATGTCATTTAGAAGTTTTACAGTCCACTTCTCTAATATTTTTCGATCAATTATTTACTTTACTATTATATCATTATAAGCTGGAGAGTTTCTCCCATATATGGCCTTAAAGTTGTGGGTGGAGGCGGCTTCCTTAACTTTGTCTTTCACTGTCCACTTGACGGTCTCACAGACTGAGAAAAAATATTTCCTTACATTCATTCGAATAATTTCCGCATCTAGCTTCCACTTACGTCTTCTCATCCTACTTTCTCCCAATTTAAAAATTACTGTAGTTGTACTATACACT
>WNGS01006879.1:63313-75350 GCA_020271785.1 Procambarus virginalis
CACACACACACACCACACACACACACACACACACACACACACACACACACACACACTATTGCCATTTGTAGTATTCGTAGTACGTGTAGTACGTGGGTGAAGCATTTACAGCGTTGTGGTTCGAACAAAAGTCGTCAGTGAAGCACTTGTTCCGGAAGTGTTCGGACGTCATCAGTTGTGAGTGGTGTGTAAACTGTTTGTCATTCATAAACAGCGGGTTTGGCGGGTGTATGGAATCACTTTCGGGTCTTTGTTTGGAGGACGGGCTGGGATGGAATGGACTTGGTCTGAGGACTGGCTGCACCCGCCAAACACACACCGGAACTACAACGTTGGTACAACGTTCGAACAAGTTTTAACACCTCCTAACCAGTTATAACAACCAATATAGCAAGTTGTAACAACGTTCTAATACGTCATAAACAAGTTAAGCCAAGATGTAACAACTTTATTGCAAGTTGTAACAAGCGGAAAATAGAGACAGTTTCGGTTTGTGTTTCCAGGGCATAAACAAGGGGTTTGGCGGCTGGATTAACGAGCTTGGAGCTTTCTATGCGAGGACGGGCTGAATGCCAGTGCGTAAAATTATCATATATTATATTGTCTATATAAAAGGTCAATGAACTCTTAAACACAAAATAGAGGCATCTTCCTTTTCCACTAATCTGCATATATTAATTTTTATTCCCTGTACAACACTATCTTCCTTTCAGTAGCAGTGTGAGTTATGTACACAGTGTTCGGTGGTGTCTTGACCAATGAGACTCGTCGCTACAAAGCGCCAGTCGTTCATAACCTAACCCAGTACTACGACGACAACAAAAGCGGCCACTTTGCACTTTCCCAGAAATTGGTGATGTAAAGTAACACTTCTCGAGGAGTGTAGGAGGGCGGAAGACATGTGTAGAGAGGCAGTAGAGGTGAGGTAAAGTAGCACTAGACAGGTTGACCTGTCTTAATGTTCGTGGTGGTATAACACCTTCTGCACCAGTACGGATGGACTAATGACTGATTTACATGTGTGTATTAACCTTCACTGACAGTGTGTTTGTGTATTTTCAGGAGGTTACTGAGAGTGGTGGACGTGTAGGTGTGGCTGCTGCCGGAGTGTCGCCGCCCACGCCCCCTGTGGGCTCCGCCTCCCGCCCTACAACCTCCTCAAACAATTCAGTCAAATTTTGACGACTCGCGGGCGGCATTGAAGGACCAATTGGTTCCCTTACAAAGATAACAAAGGTGTTGTGAGTGATACAGAGGTGAAGAACACTTGACCAATACGGCCCAAGTCTGACCAGTGAACTAGCGTAGTCTTGAAAAGTTGTATATTGGTCGTAACTGGAACTCTTGCGGCGCGGCAGCAATGTTGTGTATCAAGAGTGGGCGCGTGGGCGTGCGGGCGGCATGGGCGTGTCTGCTGGCCCTCTCTCTCACGCCCACCGCGGCCTGGATCCGCTTCTTCGGCGAGGAAACCCACCGGCACCTCAACCTGGAGAGTCATCACAGAGGTAAGTTGTTGATGTGTGTGGTGAGGCCGCAAGTGGAGGCTCTCTGACGCCATTATGTGTGTGGTGAGCCCTCAAGTGGAGGCTCTCTGACGCCATTATATGTATCAGTAGCTGATACTGGAGGTCTGGGGATGGGGGGGGGGGGGTCTTCATGTTATAGTGGTGTTCCCTGCACCTCTCCTGCTGGGGTTGTGAGGGCTGTTGTGGGTGATAGTGTTGTACAACATTATCTCGGTTAACTTTCATATTATTCAATCAAATATTCCGACAGTGTCAAATAATCTCTTCAGTGTATCAAGGTGTGTTAACACTGATAGTTATATGTCGGAGTCATTCAGTGTAAGGGGGGGGTGTACTCGCCTCACCTATTTGTGTCTGCAGGATCGAGCATTGACTCTTGGATTCCGCCTTTCCAGCCATCGGTTGTTTACAGCAATGACTCTGGTAACATTTCCTACCATATCTAGTTTTAAAATTATGAATAGAGTTTGCTTCCACAACCTGTTCCTTAAGTGCATTCCATTTTCCCACTACTCTCACGCTAAAAGAAAACTTCCTAACATCTCTGTGACTCATCTGAGTTTCCAGCTTCCACCCATGTCCCCTCGTTCTGTTAATATTCCGTGTGAACATTTCATCTATTTCCACTCTGTCAATCCCCCTGAGTATTTTATACGTTCCTATCCTATCCCCCCCCCCCACTCCCTTCTTTTCTCTAGTGTCGTAAGGTTCAGTTATTTCAGGCGCTCTTCATACCCCATCCCTCGTAACTCTGGGACAAGCCTCGTCGCAAACTTCTGAACCTTTTGCAGTTTCGTTATGTGTTTCTTCAGGTAGGGACTCCATGATGGTGCGGCATACTCTAAGACTGGCCTCACGTAGGCAGTGTAAAGCGCCCTAAAAGCCTCCTCACTTAGGTTTCTGAATGATGTTCTAACTTTCGCCGGTGTAGAGTACGCTGCTGTCGTTATCCTATTTATATGCCTCAGGAGTTAGATTAGGTGTCACATCTACACCCAGGTCTCTTTCTCGCGTCGTCACAGGTAGGCTGTTCCTCTTCATTGTGTACTGTCCCTTTGGTCTCCTATGAACTGTATGCATTTCCCCGTATGCACCACAGACATTTTACCAGTGTATTGACAGTCGCGAGGCGGGACCAAAGAGCCAGAGCTCAACCCCTGCAAACACAACTAGGGGAGTACGTATGTTTAAGGAAGCAGCCGTCAACAGTTTGAGAACATGTTGTGCGTGAACACTTGGTGTTGGTGCGGTGTGTTCTGGTGATGCATTGTCAACACCCGCAACACTCTCCTCCAGGCTGTGGGATAGTTCTTTCATATTCCCTTGTGAGTCTTGGTGTATGGCGGCCTGTGTGGCGGCCTGTATGGCGGCCTGTATGGCGGCCTGTGTGGCGGCCTGTATGGTGTGTGTGGCGGCCTGTATGGTGTGTGTGGCGGCCTGTATGGTGTGTGTGGCGGCCTGTATGGTGTGTGTGGCGGCCTGTATGGTGTGTGTGGCGGCCTGTATGGTGTGTGTGGCGGCCTGTGTGGCGACCTGTGTGGCGACCTGTGTGGCGGCCTGTATGGCGGCCTGTATGGTGTGTGTGGCGGCCTGTATGGCGGCCTGTGTGGTGTGTGGCGGCGGCCTGTATGGCGGCCTGTGTGGCGGCCTGTATGGTGTGTGTGGCGGCCTGTATGGCGGCCTGTGTGGTGTGTGGCGGCGGCCTGTATGGCGGCCTGTGTGGCGGCCTGTAGGGTGTGTGTGTGGCGGCCTATGTGGCGGCCTGTAGGGTGTGTGTGGCGGCCTGTAGGGTGTGTGTGGCGGCCTGTAGGGTGTGTGTGGCGGCCTGTAGGGGGTGTGTGGCGGCCTGTAGGGTGTGTGTGTGGCGGCCTGTAGGGGTGTGTGTGGCGGCCTATGTGGCGGCCTGTGTGGCAGCCTGTGTGGCGGCCTGTGTGGCGGCCTGTGTGGCGGCCTGTGTGGCGGCCTATGTGGCGGCCTATGTGGCGGCCTGTAGGGTGTGTGTGGCGGCCTGTGTGGCGGCCGGTAGGGTGTGTGTGGCGGCCTGTAGGGTGTGTGTGTGGCGGCCTGTGTGGCGGCCTATGTGGCGGCCTGTGTGGCGGCCTATGTGGCGGCCTGTGTGGCGGCCTGTAGGGTGTGTGTGGCGGCCTGTGTGGAGGCCTGTGTGGCGGCCTGTGTGGCGGCCTGTGTGGCGGCCTGTGTGGCGGCCTGTGTGGCGGCCTGTGTGGCGGCCTGTGTGGCGGCCTGTAGGGTGTGTGTGGCGGCCTGTGTGGCGGCCTGTAGGGTGTGTGTGGCGGCCTGTAGGGTGTGTGTGGCGGCCTGTAGGGTGTGTGTGGCGGCCTGTAGGGTGTGTGTGGCGGCCTGTGTGACTCTGTTTTCTTAGAGTCCGTGTGTGGTACTGTGCTTGTGTCCGTGTGTGGTACTGTGCTTGTGTCCGTGTGTGGTACTGTGCTTGTGTCTGTGTGTGGTACTGTGCTTGTGTCTGTGTGTGGTACTGTGCTTGTGTCTGTGTGGACTCACCTAGTTGTGCTTGCGAGGGTTGAGCTTTGACTTTTTGGTCCCGCCTCTCAACTGGTGCACAGTGTGTGTGTGTGTGTGAGGTTGTGGTGTTGGGAGTGTGGTGAGCTTCACGGTCATAGTGCACCGTGTCCACACCGTCCAGCTGGGTTGTCACTCTATCTGTCCTCTCTCACTACTGTCTTCATTCTCTTGTATCAGTCCTTTTCTTTCCCATTCTCTGTCTGCTGGTTTATCTTCTCTTCTACTCTCTCTTTCTCCATCTTACTCTTGTCCTTCAATTTAACTAAGAGAAGTGTTCATCAGGAAAGTGGTGTGTAGAGCAGTGACAAATAGCGGCTCTAGGGAGAGACTTGTCACCATTGTCTTTCCTGTGCGGGCATTGACATGTTGTTACGGATCTCCAGCACGGTTGAGAGCCACGACGTGTGACAGTCCGCGGTGAACCTTCCTTACAAGTGTTCTGTTCTCTGTGTTCCTCTAATCTCTCCATCACCTGCATAAATGTACTCACCTAGGTGAGCTTGCGGGCGGATGAGCTCCGGCTGTTTGGTCCCGCCTCTCAACCGTTAATCAACTGATGTACAGGTTCCTGAGGCTACTGGGCTCTATCATATCTACATTTGAAACTGTGTATGGAGTCAGCCTCCACCACATCACTGCATTCCATATGTCAACTACTCTGACACTAAGAAAGTTCTTTATAATGTGTCTAAGACTCATTTGAGCCCTAACTTTCCACCTGTGTCCCCTTGTTCGTGTTCCACCTGTGTTAAATAATCCATCCTTGCCTGTTCAGTCAATTCCTCTAAGAATTTTACAGGTGGTGATCATGTCTCCCCTTAACTCATGTCTTCCAGTGTCGTGAGGTTTAGTAACCAGTAGTCTTTCCTCGTAGCTCATACCCCTCATCCTAGTGACATCCCTCTGAACCTTTTCTAACTTCGTTTTGTGTTTGACTTGATGTAGACTCCAGGCTGGAGCCGCATATTATAGTATTGGTCTGACATTATGAGGTAGGCAAGGTTCTCAATGATTCCTTACACAAGTTTCTAAAGGTCGATCTTATTGGTGACCAGCCTTGCATATGCCACTGATGATATATGTTTGATGGGGGCTTCTAGGGACAGGTCTGGCGTGATATCAGCCCCAAGTTTTTCTTTCTTCCTGATTCCCGAAGGATTTCATCTCCCAATTGGTACCTTGTGTTCGGCCTCCCGCTCTTTACACGTCATCACTTTTTATTTGCTCGAGTTGAACTCTAGTAGCCATTTATTGGACCATTCGTTCACTCTGTCTAGGTCATACCTGGAGAGGGTTTCAGGAGTTCTACTCCCCGAGCCGGGCCTGGGGTCAGGCTCGACTTGTGATAACATGATCCAACAGGCTGTTGCTTGGAGCGGCCCGCAGGCCCACATATCCACTGCAGCTTGATTGATCCGGCACTTACAAGAACCTTGTCCAAGTGCCTTTTAAATCCGTCCACCTTCGTTCCGGCAATATTTATAATACTTGCTGGGAGAGTGTTGAACATCTGTGGACCTCTGATGTTTATACAGTGCTTTCTGATTGTGCATATGGCACCTTTTCTCCTCACTGGTTCTATTCTGCATTTAATTCAGTACCTTTCGTTCCAGTATGTTGTTGTTATACTGTGCAAATTTGGAACACGGCCTTTAAGTATCTTCCATGTATATATTGTTTGATACCTTCCTCGTCTCCATTCCAGAGAGTACAATTTAAGAGTTTTGAGACGGTCCCAATAATTTAGATGTTTTATCGTTTCTATGCGTGCCGTATATGTTCTCTGTATTCCCTCTAATTCAGAGATGTTGTAGCCTCTTGCTGTCCTCTTCTGTCTTAATCCTTCTCATAATTTTGGCATCATCAGCAAACATTGAGAGTAATGAGTCTATACCCTCTGGAAGATCATTTACGTGTATCAGAAATAGGATAGGTCCGAGTCCAGAGCCCTGTGGGACTCCGCTGGGGACTTCACGCATATTCAGGTCTCATCCCTCACAGTAACTCTCTAGTTCTTGTCCCTTATCCACTGGGCCACTTACCAGTTACTCCTGCCTGTTTCTCCAACTTATGCACCAGCCTCTTATGGGTGACTTTATCAAAAGCTTTCTGACAATCCAAAAAATGCAGTCTGCCCACCATTGTGTTTCTTGCTTAATGGTTATTGCTTGGTCATATAATTCTATTAAACCTGAGAGGCACGATTTGTCACCGCGGAATCCATGCTGGTGGTGTGTTACAAAGTTCCTTCTCTCCAGATGTGCTACTAACTTTTTTCTCACCTTCGCCATCCCTTGCATGGTAAACAAGTTAAGGACGCTGGCCTATAGTTCAGGGCCTCCTGCCTATCACCTTCTTTGTATATTGGGACTACTTTACCTGTCTTCCAACTTTACGGTAAGTCTCCTGTTTCCAGTGACTTGTTATACATCATGGAGAGTGGCATGCAAAGTTTGCATGCTCTGAACTCTGTACCCTCTTTCAGCATCCATGGTGAGATTCCATCAGGCCCAACAGCCTTAGTCACGTCCAAATCTAGCAGATACCTCCTTACCTCGTCTCCGGAAATTTCAATATCTTCCAAGGCTGCTTGGTTTATCGCCACCTCTCTTAGTTCAGAGACTTATCCTTGCTCTATTGTAAAGACCTCCTGGATTTCTTGAGTTCTTCACACACCTCTTTGTCATTCTCTGTACCCTTCCTCTCCCTTTGTCAGTTTCATCATCTGTTCTTTCACTCTTGTTTTCCTCCTGATGTGGCTGTATGGCAGTTTTGGTTGGGTCTTGGCTTTATTTGCTATGTTGTTTTCATACTTCCTCTCTGCTTCTCTTCTCATACTGAGGTACTCATTTCTGGCCTTCTGGTATCTCTCTCTCTGCTCTTGGTGTCCTGTTATTTCTGTTGCTTCTCCATGCCCTTGTGCTCAGCTGCCTTGCTTCCTTACATGCCTGATTGAACCCTGTGTGTGTGTGTGTGTGTGTGTGTACTCGCCTAGTTGTACTCAACGCCTCTCAACCATCAATCAACTGGTGTACAGATTCTTGAGCCTATTGGGCCACATCAAATTTACATTTGAAACTGTGTATAGTCAGCCTCCACCACATCACTGACTAATGCATTCCATTTGTTAACTACTCTGACACTGAAAAAAATGTGTCTAATGTCTCTGTGGCTCATTTGGATACTAAGTTTCCACCTGTGTCCCCTTGTTCTTGTGCCCATGCTAAATAGTTTGTCTTTGTCCACCCTGTCAGTTCCTCTTGATAATTTTGTAGGTGGTGATCATGTCTTTCCAAACTTTTCTGTCTTCCAGGGACGTGAAGTTTAGCTCCCGTAGCCTTTCCTCGTAACTCATACCTCTCAGTTCTGGGACAATTCTGGTTGCATACCTCTGAATCTTCTCTAACTTTGTCTTGTGTTTAACTAGATATGGACTCCAGGCTGGAGTTGCATACTGTGGCATTGGTCTGACATAATTGGAATACAGGGTCCTGAATGATTCCTTACACAAGTTTCTAAAGGCAGTTCTTACGTTCGCCAATCTAGCATATGCCGCTGTTGATATCCTTTTGACGTTAGCTTCTGGGGACAGGTTCGGTGTGATATCAAATCCCAGATCTTTCGCTCTGTTTGACTCTTGCAGGATTTCACCTACCAAATGGTATCTTGTGTTCGGCTTCCTGCTCCCTTCACCGAATTTCATTTCTTTACACTTTCCTGAGTTAAACTTTAGTAGCCATTTTCTAGACCATTCCTCCAGTTTGTCCAGGTCATCCTGTAGTCTCTGTCTATGTTCATCTGTCTTAATTGTTCTCAAAATTTTTTCATCATCAGCAAACATTGAGAGGAATGAGTCTATATCCTCTGGAAGATCGTTTACATATATCACAAACAAAATGGGTCCAAGTACTGAGCCCTGTGGGACTCAGCTGGTGACATCTCGCCACTCTGATGTCTCCCGCCACACAGTTACTCGCTGTTTCCTGTTGCTTGGATACTCCCTTTTCCACTGGAGCACCTTACCTTTTATTCCTGCATGTTTCTCCAACTTTTGTAACAGCCTTTTACGGGGTACTGTGTCAAAGGCTTTAATCAGTCTAAGAAAATGCAGTCTGCCCACCCTTTTCTTTCTTGCGTAATTTTTGTTGCTTGGTCATGGAATTCTATTAAACTTGTGAGGCACGATTTACCATGTCTGAACCCATGCTGATGGTGTTACAAAGCTCCTTCTCTCTCTCCAGATGCTCTACGAGCCTTTTCCTCACGATCTTCTCCATCACCTTGCATGGTATACAAGTTAGGGAAACTGGCCTGTAGTTCAGTGCCTCTTGCCTGTCATCCTTTTTGTATTTTGGGACCACGTTAGCTGTCTTCCAGCTTTCCGGTCGGTCTCCTGTTTCCAGTGACCTGTCATGTGACCTGTTATATACAATTTCATTGTTCTCCTTTTGGGCTGGGATAAACCTGCCTGCAGCTTCCTGGCACTTCCGGGTGACGTAGTCCATCAAATCCTGTACAGTCTTTTCTCAGAGTTCTCTTTCCCATGGTATTCCCATTAGGAAGTTTCTCTTCTCGTCACATTTTCCTAGTCGGTCTTTTCCTTTCTGATACCTTCCTTCGATAGGTTATCTCTACCCCAACCAGTTACTAACATAACAAGACACTGGTCCTCCATTCCCATGGTAGCCTTCAGATTTGACTTCCCTTATGTCTGACTTGTTCAAGGTGATTATCCAGTTGAGTCTAGCTGGTTCGTCGTTGCCTCTCATTCTTGTGGATCCCTTGACATGTTGGCTCAGAAAGATTCCTGTTGCCACATCCAAAAGTTTAGCTCTCATCTATCTGCACCTCCATGTGGGTCTCCATTCTCCATGTCTATCTTTCCGTGGTTGAAATCGCCCATGATTAAGAGTCTGGATCCATGCCTACAGGCAACTGAAGCTCCTCTATATTATATTCATGGGTGCCATGTTGCTTCTATCGAACTCCTGTCTGGGTCTCCTGCCATGTAATGGAGGATTGTAATTGACTGCTACTATTATCTTTGGTTCATCCATTGGCATAGTTCCTGTTATGTAGTCTTTGAATCCTTCACAGGCCAGGATATCCATCTCTTCAAAACTCTAGTCCTTCTTTATCAACAGGGCCACTCCTCCTCCTCCTCTCTCTTCCCTTACTATATTGTAGTCCTGCAGAAACACAGCATTTGTTATGACACGTGACATTTCGATTCTGTGAGTCCTATTACACCTGGGTTTTCTTCCTGTATCCTTTCGTCCAGTTCACAGCTTTATTAGTAATTCCATTGAAGTTTGAGTACATTACCTTGAAGCTCACTTTCCTATATCCATTATCATACATTCCCCACTGGTGAAGGAAGTTGTTCCATGGACAGTGTTATTTGAGTAGACTCGCTCTCATGTGGGGTAGTTACCTGGGGTTTGGGTGAAGACGGAGTGGGGGATGAAGAGCTCAGATCTTGCCTGGGCCTGCTTGGGACAGGAAGAAGTTCAGGGAATGGCGAGACAGGGGGTGCTAGGGGTGGGGGGGGGATTTGGGTGGCATTGTGAATGGAGGGTTTGGACTTGGGTTGGGGGGGGGGGCTCCTATGGGGGTGGCAGGTGGGAGTGTTCCAGTTCTCTCTGAGGTTCCTGAATTGCTGGTTTGAGTTTCCCCACTCCCCTCTGCGAGTGTTGGGTTGAAGGCTGTGGTTCCCTGGCTCCCTTCCCTCTCCCTGCATTTTTTCTTGAATCTCCTGCCTGCCTTATCTCATCCCTCGTCATGTACCTTTGAAGGAATACCTTGCCCTTCTTTACAAGAATGTCCTCTTTGGTGGCCTTGTTCCTGAATACTACCTTTATCAATCGATTTTTGTCTTTGTTGTACTGGCCAAGCCGGAAAACCTTCTCTTTGCATTGCTCAGCCCCTTAGATTTGTATCTCTAGGATCCCTGACACTGCAGCATTGTCCTTAGCACTCCACTCTTCCTGCCCGGAACCTTCTTGTTTTAATACCTACCATGACTACAGCTCTTTTCCTTTCCATTAGCTGACTTGGGCATCTTTGCAGCCTCCTGTAAAGTTGCTGCTTTCATTGCAACTTCCTTGTCTGTGGACATGGCTTCTGGGCTCTTCCTCAGCATTTCAACAAACGTGGCACCAATTGTAGAGGTTTCTGCCACTGATATATCTCCTTCTATCTTAGAGTTGGTTGTCCGAGCCTGAGGAGTTTTTTTTTTTTGAGTGTTTTAATTTCCTCCTGCGCTGCTTTCAGTTCCATCTGGAGATTAATTATGGTTTCCCTCATGTCTTTCAGTTCCCCCACTGTGTGCGTGCGTGTGTGTGTGTGTGTGTGTGTGTGTGTGTGTGTGCGCGTGAGTGCGTGCGTGCGTGCATGTGTGCGTGTGTGCGTGCGCGTGTGCGTGCGCGTGTGCGCGTGTGCGTGCGCGTGTGCGCGTGTGCGTGTGCGTGTGTGCGTGTGTGTGCGTGTGTGTGCGTGTGTGTGCGTGTGTGCGCGTGTGTGCGCGTGTGTGCGCGTGTGCGCGTGTGCGCGTGTGCGCGTGTGTTCGTGTGCGCGTGTGTGCGTGTGCGCGTGTGCGTGTGCGCGTGTGCGCGTGTGCGCGTGTGTGCGTGTGTGCGTGTGCGCGTGTGCGCGTGTGCGCGTGTGTGCGTGTGCGCGTGTGCGCGTGTGTGCGTGTGTGCGTGTGCGCGTGTGTGCGCGTGTGCGCGTGTGTGCGCGTGTGCGCGTGTGCGCGTGTGCGTGCGCGCGCGTGCGCGTGTGCGCGTGTGCGTGTGTGCGCGTGTGCGCGTGTGCGTGTGTGTGTGTGTGTGTGTGTGTGTACTCGCCTATTTGTACTCACCTATTTGTGCTTGCGGGGGTTGAGCTGGCTCTTTGGTCCCGTCTCTCAACTGTCAATCAACTGGTGTACAGGTTCCTGAGCCTACTGGGCTCTATCATATCTACATTTGAAACTGTGTATGGAGTCAGCCTCCACCACATCACTGCCTAATGCATTCCATCCGTTAACTACTCTGACACTGAAAAAGTTCCTTCTAACGTCTCTGTGGCTCATTTGGGTACTCAGTTTCCACCTGTGTCCCCTTGTTCGCATCCCACCAGTGTTGAATAGTTTATCCTTGTTTACCCGGTGGATTCCTCTGAGGATTTTGTAGGTTGTGATCATGTCTCCCCTTACTCTTGTCTTCCAGTGTCGTAAGGTGCATTTCCCGCAGCCTTTCATCGTAACTCATGCCTCTTAGTTCTGGGACTAGTCTAGTGGCATACCTTTGGACTTTTTCCAGCTTCGTCTTGTGCTTGACAAGGTACAGGCTCCATGCTGGGGCCGCATACTCCAGGATTGGTCTTACATATATGGTGTACATGATTCTGAATGATTCCTTACACAGGTTCCTGAACGCTGTTCTGATGTTAGCCAGCCTCGCATATGCCGCAGACGTTATTCTTTTTATGTGGGCTTCAGGAGACAGGTTTGGTGTGATATCAACTCCTAGATCTTTCTCTCTGTTCGTTTCATTAAGTACTTCACCTCCTATTCTGTATCCTGTGTCTGGCCTCCTATTTCCACTGCCTAGTTTCATTACTTTGCATTTACTTGGGTTGAACTTCAACAGCCATTTGTTGGACCATTCACTCAGTCTGTCTAGGTCGTCTTGTAGCCTCCTACTATCGTCCTCCGTTTCAATCCTCCTCATAATTTTTGCATCGTCGGCAAACATTGAGAGAAACGATTCTATACCCTCTGGGAGATCATTTACATATATCAGAAACAGTATAGGTCCAAGGTGTGTGTGTGTGTGTGTGTGTGTGTGTGTGTGTGGTGCGTGCGTGCGTGCGTGCGTGCGTGCGTGCGTGCGTTGCTGCGTGTGCGTGTGTGTGAACAAAATTCCCGGGTGGCCAGATTGACAATAAAACTAAGTGTTTGCCTTTACCGTACACAGTTTATTTATCATGGA
>WNGS01006880.1:5337-7837 GCA_020271785.1 Procambarus virginalis
GTCCCCACACACACTAACCCCAGGTCCCCCCACACACTAACCCCAGGTCCCCCCACTAACCCCAGGTCCCCCCCACACTAACCCCAGGTCCCCCCCACACACTAACCCCAGGTCCCCCCCACACACTAACCCCAGTCCCCCCCCCACTAACCCCAGGTCCCCCCCCACACTAACCCCAGGTCCCCCCCCCACTAACCCCAGGTCCCCCCTCTCTCGCCCCAACAGTGACCGTCTTCCACCACAGTTCTACTACAGTGCCTACCAGGCCGTCGGCTGGGGCGTCCCGGTGCTGATGACGGCTGCCTGGGCCACGGCAACTGCCATGTTTTATGGCAGCTCCAGGTAACTGTCTATGGCAGCTCCAGGTAACTGTCCATGGCAGCTCCAGGTAACTGTCTATGGCAGCTCCAGGTAACTGTCTATGGCAGCTCCAGGTAACTGTCTATGACAGCTCCAGGTAACTGTCTATGGCAGCTCCAGGTAACTGTCTATGGGCAGCTCCAGGTAACTGTCCATGGCACTCCAGGTAACTGTCTATGGCAGCTCCAGGTAACTGTCTATGGCAGCTCCAGGTAACTGTCTATGGCAGCTCCAGGTAACTGTCTATGGCAGCTCCAGGTAACTGACTATGGCAGCTCCAGGTAACTGTCTATGGCAGCTCCAGGTAACTGTCCATGGCAGCTCCAGTAACTGTCTATGGCAGCTCCAGGTAACTGTCTATGGCAGCTCCAGGTAACTGTCTATGGCAGCTCCAGGTAACTGTCTATGGCAGCTCCAGGTAACTGTCCATGGCAGCTCCAGGTAACTGTCTATGGCAGCTCCAGGTAACTGTCTATGGCAGCTCCAGGTAACTGTCTATGGCAGCTCCAGGTAACTGTCTATGGCAGCTCCAGGTAACTCATTATGGCAGCTCCAGGTAACTGTCTATGGCAGCTCCAGGTAACTGTCTATGGCAGCTCCAGGTAACTGTCTATGGCAGCTCCAGGTAACTGTCTATGGCAGCTCCAGGTAACTGTCCATGGCAGCTCCAGGTAACTGTCTATGGCAGCTCCAGGTAACTGTCTATGGCAGCTCCAGGTAACTGTCTATGGCAGCTCCAGGTAACTGTCTATGGCAGCTCCAGGTAACTGTCTATGGCAGCTCCAGGTAACTGTCCATGGCAGCTCCAGGTAACTGTCTATGGCAGCTCCAGGTAACGGTCTATGGCAGCTCCAGGTAACTGTCTATGGCAGCTCCAGGTAACTGTCTATGGCAGCTCCAGGTAACTGTCTATGGCAGCTCCAGTAACTGTCTATGGCAGCTCCAGGTAACTGTCTATGGCAGCTCCAGGTAACTGTCTATGGCAGCTCCAGGTAACTGTCTATGGCAGCTCCAGGTAACTGTCTATGGCAGCTCCAGGTAACTGTCTATGGCAGCTCCAGGTAACTGTCCATGGCAGCTCCAGGTAACTGTCCATGGCAGCTCAGGTAACTGTCTATGGCAGCTCCAGGTAACTGTCTATGGCAGCTCCAGGTAACTGTCTATGGCAGCTCCAGGTAAACTGTCTATGGCAGCTCCAGGTAACTGTCTATGGCAGCTCCAGGTAACTGTCTATGGCAGCTCCAGGTAACTGTCTGTGGCAGCTCCAGGTAACTGTCTATGGCAGCTCCAGGTAACTGTCTATGGCAGCTCCAGGTAACTGTCTATGGCAGCTCCAGGTAACTGTCTATGGCAGCTCCAGGTAACTGTCTATGGCAGCTCCAGGTAACTGTCTATGGCAGCTCCAGGTAACTGTCTATGGCAGCTCCAGGTAACTGTCTATGGCAGCTCCAGGTAACTGTCTATGGCAGCTCCAGGTAACTGTCTATGGCAGCTCCAGGTAACTGACTATGGCAGCTCCAGGTAACTGTCTATGGCAGCTCCAGGTAACTGTCTATGGCAGCTCCAGGTAACTGTCTATGGCAGCTCCAGGTAACTGTCTATGGCAGCTCCAGGTAACTGACTATGGCAGCTCCAGGTAACTGTCTATGGCAGCTCCAGGTAACTGTCTATGGCAGCTCCAGGTAACTGTCTATGGCAGCTCCAGGTAACTGTCTATGGCAGCTCCAGGTAACTGTCTATGGCAGCTCCAGGTAACTGTCCATGGCAGCTCCAGGTAACTGTCTATGGCAGCTCCAGGTAACTGTCTATGGCAGCTCCAGGTAACTGTCTATGGCAGCTCCAGGTAACTGTCTATGGCAGCTCCAGGTAACTGTCTATGGCAGCTCCAGGTAACTGTCCATGGCAGCTCCAGGTAACTGTCTATGGCAGCTCCAGGTAACTGTCTATGGCAGCTCCAGGTAACTGTCTATGGCAGCTCCAGGTAACTGTCTATGGCAGCTCCAGGTAACTCATTATGGCAGCTCCAGGTAACTGACTATGGCAGCTCCAGGTAACTGACTATGGCAGCTCCAGGTAACTATGGCAGCTCCAGGTAACTATGGCAGCTCCAGGTAACTCACTATGGCAGCTCCAGGTAACT
>WNGS01006880.1:12837-15905 GCA_020271785.1 Procambarus virginalis
CAGCTCTTGCTTGCAGTTTCACCAGATACGTCAGTTGGACAGCTCTTACGAACCCCAGTCTTAGTTTAGGGGGGGGGGGGGGAGAAACATGCAGAGGGAAAAAAGATATACAAGGCAGACAAGCACTTCTTAAAATATTAAAGCATCATACTACAGAAGCACAAGACCAGGGCCAGAGGGCCCGGCCAGAGGGCCCGGCCAGAGGCCCGCCAGAGGGCCCGGCCAGAGGGCCCGGCCAGAGGGCCGGCCAGAGGGCCCGGCCAGAGGGCCGGCCAGAGGGCCGGCCAGAGGGCCGGCCAGAGGGCCCGGCCAGAGGGCCGGCAAGAGGGCCCGGCCAGAGGGCCCGCCAGAGGGCCCGGCCAGAGGGCCCGGCCAGAGGGCCGGCCAGAGGGCCCGGCAGAGGGCCCGGCCAGAGGGACGGCCAGAGGGCCCGGCCAGAGGGCCCGGCCAGAGGGCCCGGCAGAGGGCCCGGCCAGAGGCCCCGGCCAGAGGCCCGGCCAGAGGCCCGGCCAGAGGCCCGGCCAGAGGCCCCGGCCAGAGGCCCCGGCCAGAGGCCCCGGCAGAGGCCCGGCCAGAGGCCCCGGCCAGAGGCCCCGGCCAGAGGCCCCGGCCAGAGGCCCCGGCCAGAGGCCGGCCAGAGGCCCCGGCCAGAGGCCCCGGCCAGAGGCCCGGCCAGAGGCCCCGGCCAGAGGGCCCGGCCAGAGGCCCGGCCAGAGGCCCGGCCAGAGGCCCCGGCCAGAGGCCCCGGCCAGAGGCCCCGGCCAGAGGCCCCGGCCAGAGGCCCGGCCAGAGGCCCGGCCAGAGGCCCGGCCAGAGGCCCCGGCCAGAGGCCCGGCCAGAGGGCCCGGCCAGAGGCCCCGGCCAGAGGCCCCGGCCAGAGGCCCGGCAGAGGCCCCGGCCAGAGGCCCCGGCCAGAGCCCCGGCCAGAGGCCCCGGCCAGAGGCCCCGGCCAGAGGCCCCGGCCAGAGGCCCCGGCCAGAGGCCCTAGACCTGGCGCGTCTTCCAAGATGAGGAACTTGGTGGAAAACTAGAGAATATGATGTTTATCAAGTTTAGGCCTAGAGCTGAAGCATAGCAAGGCAGCAGGCGGGCGTCTGGCACTGTGGGCGTCTGGCACTGTGGGCGTCTGGCACTGTGGGCGTCTGGCACTGTGGGCGTCTGGCACTGTGGGCGTCTGGCACTGCGGGCGTCTGGCACTGTGGGCGTCTGGCACTGCGGGCGTCCGGCACTGCGGGCGTCTGGCACTGTGGGCGTCTGGCACTGTGGGCGTCTGGCACTGCGGGCGTCTGGCACTGTGGGCGTCTGGCACTGTGAGCGTCTGGCACTGTGGGCGTCTGGCACTGCGGGCGTCTGGCACTGCGGGCGTCCGGCACTGTGGGCGTCTGGCACTGTGGGCGTCTGGCACTGTGGGCGTCTGGCACTGTGGGCGTCTGGCACTGTGGGCGTCCGGCACTGTGGGCGTCTGGCACTGTGGGCGTGGTAGAGAAAGCCGAGCAAGAGAAGCGTAAAGCTGAGCAAGCTCGAGTTCATATTAACAAAACAGAGGCCAAGAGAGAGAGAGAATTAAGACAACACGAAATAAAGCCGGAAAATAATACTGGAGCCAAGTCAAAGGAATAAGAACGTTGGAGGACCGAGCCGCCAAGCAGCGGAGAGCAGAGGTACAGTGAACTGTAACCCAGGGAAGGTACCGTACAACAGTGGGTACAGAAATACACCGTTCACCACAGCAGGGAATGATAGATGACTGCTGCAGGAGGGAAGCCTAGTGCGCCGCATGGAACACCGCCACAAAATCTTCATTGAAGAAGCCCAATCGCGGTTGCCGATGTGATTTCACCTAATCAAGACGGAAACAAAATTCAGGGCATTATTAACTACTCAAAGACCAGATGTTTCAAGTGTAATCAGATGGGTCAAGAGTGGCCAAATAGAGTATCACTGACGGCGGCACATTCAGTACAGCTTGCGTGGCAATCTTATCTTGAGATGATTTCGGGGCTTTAGTGTCCCCGCGGCCCGGTCCTCGACCAGGCCTCCACCCCCCAGGAAGCAGCCCGTGACAGCTGACTAACACCCAGGTACCTATTTTACTGCTAGGTAACAGGGGCATAGGGTGAAAGAAACTGCCCATTGATTCTCGCTGGCGCCGGGAGGGAACCCGGGACCACAGGATCACAGGATCACAAGTCCAGTGTGCTGTCCGCTCGGCCGACGGCTCCCGGCAATGATGTGGCTGCTGCTAAATCAGGAGGCGAGAAAACATTTTAATGCTTAAAGGACAGTAACAGTAGGAGATCTGGCGGCCAAGGTAGTGGGAATACTGAGAGATACCGCAGCTAGCAAGAGCTTGATTTTATAAAGCCTATTACGGGATGATGATCTAAAAAGCCTAAAGTATATATACGGGGATTAGACATGTAGAAAAGTGTACCATTATGTGAGGTAAACTTGGATTGTAAATATTTTGAAGATAAAGTTGACGTGGGAGTGTGCCCGCACTTACCTATTGATGACGAGCAGAGTATTTTGGGGAATGATTTGTGTGGGTGTCGTATGTGAAGGTGCCGGAAGCGCCGCTCAACCAACGGAAAGTAAAGAGGCCACGAGAAAAGATTTAGCAAGTACTTTAGACGATGATACAGAGGACCAGTACTTAGAGGATGATACAGAGGACCAGCGAGGGATTGTGTACGAGTGATTGTGATAAAGAAGCCAGCGTAAGTGAAGGAAATGATGACACGGTCAGCTGTTTAGCGTAGGAGGGCCAAGCAGAGGAGGCTACTGGGGAAGGTTGCATATAGAACTCCCAACTGCTTCGTGAATCTGGCCCAGGTTCGTAAGTGCTTGCGTAACTGCTCGTGAATCTGGCCCCAGGTTCGTAAGTGCTTGCGTAAATGCTTCGTGATTCTGGCCCCAGGTTCGAAAGTGCTTGCGTAACTGCTTCGTGAATCTGACCTCTGGTCATGAGACTTCCTTTCCTAGTGATGTGTGAGCTGGAGCACAGAAAGTTTATAGTTCAGACGAAAAAAAGGAACTTTGGACTGCACCGCGCAGCACTGCCTGGG
>WNGS01006883.1:7109-50295 GCA_020271785.1 Procambarus virginalis
CTAGTGGCCCCAGGGACATACACCATGGGCGAACAGGGATAGATGACGTCACGCGCGAACTTATGGACCCCATAGCAGCCAAAGTAAGTACAATTTCGACTTTTGTTACATATCCATACTCAGGGAAGGATTTCGGACACTTTAAAAAAATAAAGAATTTTTTCCAGAGAATTTATTTCTTGCGCACAGGAGAAGTGCCATATTTGGAAGCCGTGCAGTTGAGGGGTTAATGTTGACTCTTTAGCCCTTGGGAGGCGCTTGGGGTTATAGTCTGCAACACTGCTAGGCACAAGAAAAAAGAAAAAATTCTGCTGGGAGGCCCTTCAGCTCCCCGAAGCAATCCAGGCTGATATGACTGTATTAGACCCTGGCATCAGTCAAAGCGAATGGAGTTTTCAGGCCTACCTGGGGCCATGAGCCATAACCTGTCCCCCTTGGAGAGGCATGAGGAGCAATGGCCTATAGAAATCCCCATGTGGTTGGAAGTATTCTATGTCTGCCATCGACTGAGTAAGGCACCCAGAAAGGTAGGCGCCCAAAACAAACCTTATCTGGTTAAAAAATGCTACAGAATGCCGAACTGTTGGATACAACTCTCCAAACGAAAAATAAGCAAACGAGCATGTTACAATCGTCACCATGCCGCCATCTGCACATCTTCCCCCCCCCCCTCTGCGGGAAGGGGGGATAGCGAAGCCCCAGACTCCCCATGCTGGCTATCCACACCCCAAGTTCTGTGGCTGATGTGAGACCTGGCAGTTGTGCGACTCTGGCTCCAGATATTTTCCAGTACTGTGCCTTGTGGTGTGGTCCTGTCCCGTGGTGGTGTGTGAACCAGAAGTAATTTCACAAGTACTGTAACCCCGCTATTATCCGGGATTCAAACATCCAGAAAACGCCCTTATACGGCCAAAATCGTGATCAGATAAAGTTATCACAATATCCGGCCAAAATGGCCACAGGAACCGGATTAAAGCTGGTTTGGCTGGATGAAAATTTGGCCATGTTGTATTAATCCCGTCTGTGGCTTTAGATGCATGGTGGAGGGGGTGTGGTGGATGGGTGGTGTTGGGAGGTTGGGAGGAGTGCGTCGGGAGGGACCACCTGGGTACAGGAATTACCATTAATTTTAGAACAATTAATCATAGCCAAAAACAAATGAAATAAGTACTAGTAATTATGTAATAACAAATAAATAAGTTTCCTAAAAGCAATGTGCACAGGCTGAAGTTTCCTTCAAAAATATTGTGAATTTTTTTCCTCCTGGCGGCCTATGTAAGGTGCTATAGCTGCCCCACCCCAAGTGGACCCGTCCAACACTGGTCAACTCATGTGCATCCGTCCCTCGTGTTATACACAGTGCTGCGGCATTAGTGAAATATTTTTTTAAATAACTTTTTTATTTTCATAGTAACTTTAACCCTTCAATTGCGCATCGCATCATATGATGCTTTGACCGACTTGCAGTAAATTGCGCATCGCATCATATGATACCTTACCTTGAGGATACCTTGAGGTGCTTCCGGGGCTTAACGTCCCCGCGGCCCGGTCATCGACCAGGCCTCCTGGTTGCTGGACTGATCAACCAGGCTGTTGGACGCGGCTGCTCGCAGCCTGACGTATGAGTCACAGCCTGGTTGATCAGGTATCCTTTGGAGGTGCTTATCCAGTTCTCTCTTGAACACTGTGAGGGGTTTGCCAGTTATGTCCCTTATGTGTAGTGGAAGCGTGTTGAACAGTCTCGGGCCTCTGATGTTGATAGAGTTCTCTCTCAGAGTACCAGTTGCACCTCTGCTTTTCAACGGGGGTATTCTGCACATCCTGCCATGTCTTCTGGTCTCATGTGATGTTATTTCTGTGTGCAGGTTTGGGACCAGCCCCTCTAATATTTTCCACGTGTAAATTATTATGTATCTCTCCCGCCTGCGCTCAAGGGAATACAGATTTAGGCTCTTTAGTCGGTCCCAATAGTTTAGATGTTTTACTGAGTGGATTCTAGCAGTAAAGGACCTCTGCACGCTCTCCAGGTCAGCAATTTCACCCGCAGTGAAAGGGGCTGTCATTGTGCAGCAGTACTCCACTCTAGAGAGCACAAGCGTTTTGAAAAGTGTCATCATCGGTATAGCATCTCTAGTGTGAAAAGTTCTTGTTATCCAACCTGTCATTTTTCTTGCAGTTGTGACGGCTACTTTATTGTGTTCTTTAAAGGTAAGGTCTTCCGACATGAGTACACCCAGATCCTTTACATTGCCTTTTCGTTCTATGTTATGATTTGCCTGAGTTTTGTACGTGGTTTCAGTTTTTATATTTTCATTTTTTCCATAGCGCATGAGCTGGAACTTGTCTTCGTTAAACACCATATTATTTTCTGTAGCCCATAGAAAGACCTGATCTACATCTGACTGGAGGTTCGCCGTGTCCTCTATGTTGCCTACTCTCATGAAGATCCTAGTGTCATCTGCAAAGGATGATACAGTGCTATAGGTTGTGTTCTTGTCTATGTCCGATATAAGGATGAGAAAAAGTACTGGAGCAAGCACAGTACCCTGGGGGACTGAGCTCTTAACGGTTGACGGGTTGGATTTTATTTTGTTGACTATTACACATTGGGTTCTGTTGGTCAGGAAATTGTAGATCCATCTGCCTACTTTTCCGGTAATTCCTTTTGAGCGCATTTTGATGCGTTGATGCGTTGGAGTACTACGCAAGATTTAAACGGCCCGCGGATACACAGGGTTCACCACACCTTCATCAGGGCTCTTGTAAAGAGACGCCATTTTTAAAAAAAATCGTGGGCCAAACTCCCGGGTGTTAGGGGCCTCAGTATCGAGTAAGCTACCAAGCCTGACGCACGCAGCATGAGCTCACAGCACTGCTGTTCAGCTTGTGACCACAGCATCGCCTAAAAATGCCATAATATACTTGTTCATGCTATTATGTAGCGATAATATTATTACAGAAGACCCCTGACTGTGATAAAACTGACCATGGGTCTGATAATAAGAGGATTGTGATGATATTTAGCGCTGTGCTCCATGGAGGGAGGAGTAATGCTGTGAGAGGGAGGGTGGTGGCGTTGTTATCTGACTGTGTGTGGCCACCTTTTATTGACTGCACTCACCATACCAGCTTAGTGGTTCGTTATGGTGAACACAAATGTAGATACTTTTATATAACGTGTGTATAGAGGGTATAAACAGCAAGAGTAGGAGGTTGGAAGCCGCCATTTTTGTGAGAGAGGAGCGTCGTCTGCAGGAATTATCGTGTTGTTTACTGGTGACCACGATGGTCTTTGGGCACCATACCAGTTTACTTGTACAAGTATGGTGAATAAAACCGGTAGATATTTATATATAATGTGTGTATATAGCGTAATAACACCACAAGCAGTATTGTTGGAGGAGAAATATTAGTGCGTCTGGCCTTGAGGGCGGCAGCCATCAGCTGACTGTGAGGTCCATCAGTGGCAGTGGCAGCCAGTGGCGGGCTGCCACTGCCTGCCACTGCCACTCAGCATACCAACTTAGTGGTTCGTTATGGTGAACACAAATATAGATACATATATATAGCGTCTGTATGTAGTGAATAAAAGCAAAAACAGTATTGTGGGAGGAGAATGTGGGCGAGTCAGATGACTTGAGGGAGGGCGTGAGTGGCTGGCTGGTACATGGTGGTCACTCCTCGTTACTTTTTGACTCATAATAGCAACTTAGTGGTTCGTTATGGTGAACAAAACATGCAGATACTTATATATAACCTGTGTATATAGTGTAACAACCGACAAAGTATTTGTTCACTGTTTGATGAACATAATTGAATCAACAATAAGCACACCATATTTTTGAGTACAGCGATGATTCACCCATTTCATTATATAAATATATCACACTACACACTATTGAATAATATTACAGCAAAAAAACTACGAAAAATCAATCAGAGACATTGAAATAATTAGGCAATTATCTCTTTGTGGCAACTTCGGCCTGACAGCTGGCAATCAACAGACTGCCTGGGACGCATGCTGAGTGAGCGCCTGTTTTGTGCTAGACTTCCCTGCCCTATAGCGGCCAATATATTCAACTTACGATTTTTTTATTATTTTTCCCGTGATCAGTGAACACAAATTAACAGGTTAGGAAGAAAAAATAATTTTGTTTTTGTTGTATGCGCCTGTGCGTGTCAAATGGTATATAGCTATGCGCCATTTAAGGGTTAAACATTTTTGGCCAAGACTATGTCTGGTAGCAGCATCAATCGTTCTGGAGGTGTTAAGAGGAAGAAGGTTGTCCTAGCAATTAAAGACAAGTTACATGTTGTTCAACCAGTGAGGCGTCACTGGCAGCCAAATGCCTTCAACAAGTGAGGTGTGTTACGAACCTTACCTCCTGTGGAGGTTGGTTTCGGTTGTAAAATGTTGGTGGACTCAGTGGAGAGTGTTTATTAGACTAAATCCACAGCTGAGATCAGAGAGGCCGCGAGTCACCATTAGTACTCCGCCCAGTAAAATAGTGCCTTCTCAGCTGGAAATCATCAGAAATAATGTGAACTGGAATAGCCTAACTATGTAAGGGAAAAATGGACTCTATCAAAAAGTATGCATGGGGAATATGGTAAATAAAATCCATAATGAGTTTGCTTGCATATGTAAAGAATTGAGTATTGCGGGGCGATGATGCAAGAGAAGTGGATGCCATCTTGACTGGAGGGGGAGGTGTATCGCTGCCGACCTATCCTGCTATTTGAGGGGTTTTCTCCGGCCGTACAGTCAGATAAGCCTATCCTTGTATAGAACCAAGGTTGCAAGATTGGGTAGAGTAGTAGTACAGAGTTTGGAGAGGTTTTATAAGAGTCCAGATTTCCTAGAGGCTAAAATATGTGTCATTGGATGATAGCTGTGGTGGCTGGGTACAAGGTTCCAGGTTTGGGACGGCGAGTCTTGGGGGTGGCCAGAGCCACTTGAGGTTATAAGACTAATACATAGTGATTTTATGTTTTCCTAATAAAAGTGGATAGCCTGTAGGTGTAACCTGACATAAAAATTGTGTAGCTTGTTTATTCACTTTAAATTGTGTAGAAATTTAGAATATTTTTAATATTGGTATAATATGAATATGTACTTTATTACTTATTTATGTACATTTTATTAATCTTTATGAAAAGTGTTTTAAGAAATTTTTGTGTGTGTTCTCGAGTGCAAAATCTTTACCGGTTGACAGGGCAGTCAAGTAAACTAAGCCCTGTCCTTATCAGTTTTCAAAACAAATTCTCAGCCTAAAAAGAGAAAGGTGGTGCAGAATCATAAATTTGTGTTGGAATCTGCTGTATCTTAGCACACTAAAAATGGATTTGGTAACAACAAATTGTCGACAATCCTAGTGTTGAGGGTTTGAAAGTGGCAAAAAAGTCTATCCTAGTGGCTGTTGGCAAGCACTATGGACTATTATTGCACATGGGAATGATGAAGACGGAACTGCTAAGAGAAATAATGATACACTGGGTAGATGAGCAAATTCTCCCTCAGGAAATATTAGAGCAGTCCCCGTCCACCAGTGGTGCAAATGTTGTAACTACAGGAAAGGTAGAGACTCAGTTGCAGTGGCAGGCAGAGTTGGAACTAAAGATAAAGAAGTTGCAGTTTGAGGCAGAGCAAGCTCAGAAGAGGCTAGAGGCAGAGCAAGCTCAGAAGAGGATAGAGGCAGAGCAAGCTCAGAAGAGGCTAGAGGCAGAGCAAGCTCAGAAGAGGCTAGAGGCAGAGCAAGCTCAGAAGAGGCTAGAGGCAGAGCAAGCTCAGAAGAGGCTAGAGGCAGAGCAAGCTCAGAAGAGGCTAGAGGCAGAGCAAGCTCAAGAATTAGCTATGAAGAGGTTAGAAGTGGAGCTAGCTCAGAAAAAAATAGAGTTACAGATTAGGCTAGCAGATTGGGAATTAGATCAGAAAATACCGGTGTTGACGATTTAGGAACACCTGGGCAGTTAAAGATTAACAAAATGTCAAGTTTCCTCTATTCTGTGAATCTGACCCAGACCAATTCTTCATACATTTTGAAAAGTTGCACGGAGTATGGAATGGCCTGAAACACAATGGGTATCTCTTCTTCAAGGTCAGTTGGTGGGAAAGGCACAGAAGATATTTGCAGCTATGCCTTTGAGTAACAGTTTTGACTATGAGAAGGTAAAAGCAGCTATCAACTTGTTCCTGAGGCTTATAGGCAAAAGTTTAGACAACTGAGACGAGACCCAAGTCAAACCTTTGTAGAATTTGCACAAGAGAAATGTCATATGTTTAATAAATGGTTAGATGCAGAAAAAATTAGGGATCTGGACTCTCTTAAAAATTTACTCCTAGTAGAAGAATTTTATCTTGCATACCTTCTAATGTGGCTTTGTATTTGGCAGAGAAATTACCCAGAGATATCTATGAGTTGGCTAAATTAGCAGATGAATATGAGTTGATGCATAAAGTAACTTTTAAAAATAAAATTCAATCAAATAGACAAGGATCTGGTCGAGCAGTAAACTCCTCAGTCAGATTTGGGTCCCACATGTACCCAACAGCAGGTCAAGGAAACACTTTTTCAAAGGTGCCAGGTGGTAAAGAGAGTAATGTGAACCCAAAGAGGATCACACTAGTAATAAGCCTCACCCAGAGTTGAAACAGTGTTCCTACTGCCATAGGAAGGGTCATGTTGTTAAGAGTTGTTGGTTTCTTCACCCAGAAAAGAGGCCTATGGCACTCACAGTGTGTGAGGGGAGGAAAACCAAATGTGTAACAAAAATAATGGGGAAAAAAGCACTTGCTATAAATCATTTGGAGAGTTTATATCAAATGGAAAATTACAGTGTGCAAATGGTTTGTGGCATGATGTTAAAATTTTGAGGGATACAGGAGCATCCCAATCTTTATTATTAGAGAGTGTGTTACAATATATACAGTCTACAGAGACTGGGGAGGTAATGATTATACAGGGAATCACAGGAGATTTCAGACTGTCAGACTGTACACTTGAGAGAAGTAAACCTAGACTGTGTTTTATTAAAGGCAAAAGTTTAGTAGGTGTTAGTCCTAAATTACCAGTTGCTGGCATTGATCTAATTGTGGGGAATGATCTTGCTGGTAATCGAGTTAAAATAGATGACCACCCAATAATGCTAACTAAGCCAGAGGTGATTAGGGCACGGACAGATCCTGAGGACAAGGTAATGTACCCAGCATGTGCCGTGACCCAGTCAAAATCAGAGTCTCAAATATCACAAACTCCCAATAATGTAAGTCAGGAGACAAAATTAGAGGTTAACAAATCAAATAGTGAAGTGGATCTTTGTGACACTTTTATGGCCAAGTTGGAAGAAGCAGATGGGAACAGGATGGGGAGCACCTCCACCAAACCACCTAGGAAAGGGGTAGGGGAGAGTGTAGTCCAGTTACCACATCTGGCTCTTCAGACTTGAGATCAAAATCAAATTTATTCATCAGCAAAGAACTGATCCTACGTTGACTGACTTGCATAATAAGGCAGTAACTGAACTAGAAGCAGAATCGGAGGCTATGACTTATTACTACACTAAAGGGTGTTGATGCGGAAGTGGAGACCTAGGAGCTCACCTGTGTCACACACTTGGGAGGTAGTTAATCAAGTGGTCTACCGAGGGGTTATAGAGAAAAGTGCTAAGTGTAGCCCATGATTCACCAATAGGCGGTCATCAGGGTATTGCAAAAACATATAATAAAATAAGCAAGTACTTTACCTGGCCTGGATTAAAGAAAGATGTCATCCAGTATTGTAATGAATGTCCAGTATGTATAAAAACTGGCAAACCAAACCAGGTAATACCAAAAGCCCTTTACAGCCAATTGTGGTAGCCGAGGAACTCTTTACCCATATTATTGTTGATGTAGTAGGCCCATTGCCTAGAACCAAGAGTGGTAATATATATATCATCACCATGATGTGTCAGACTACACGCTTTCCTGAGGCATTCCTGTGAGAAATGCTACAACGAAAGTTGTAGTAAGGCACATAATGAAATTTTGTACTATTTTGGTTTACCAAAAGTAATACAGACAGATAATGGGGCTAATTTCACTTCCAAAGGTTTTCAGCAGTTTTGTGGGGAGTTTGGCATCCTCCATAAGACATCCACTACTTACCATCCTGAGAGCCAAGGTGCTTTGGAAAGGATGCACCAAACCCTTAAGCAAATGCTGAGAACCAGTTGCATGGAAACTGGCAGAGACTGGGATGATGGTCTTCCACTGATGCTCATGGCACTGAGGGATACTTATCAGGAGTCCCTGGGGTGTTCACCCAACTCATTAGTTTTTGGCCATGAGGTGAGAAGTCCACTAACCATCTTAAGAGATAAGGTGGTCGGAAATCCAAAGAGTGTTGTGCAGGTAAACTATATTCATGACTTACAAGATAAGTTAAATAAAAACAGGGCTAAAGCCTTAATTCATCTTAAAGAAGCTCAAGGAAAAATGAAGGCACAGTACGATAAAAAGACAAAACAACGACATTTTGAGGCAGGTGATAAAGTGGTGGTACTAATGGCACGACAAGGACCAACATTGTTGCATAGGTTCCAAGGTCCTTATACAGTGATAAAAAAACTCAGTCCCACCAATTATGTAATCCAAACACCTGATCTCAAGAGAAAGGAAATAGTAGTGCATGTGAATAGGATAAACTAACACAGAAGGGAACTACCAATACCAACCAGGTGCTTAGTGTAGCCCATGTAGATGAGAATAATGGGGAATGTGATTTTAATAGTGTACCTAATGCTCATGTACCTTATTTTAGCAATGGGGAGTGGTTGGCTAATGTCCAGAAAATGGTGGAACATTTGTCATCAGAGCAGAAGCAGGACTTGGAGCAGTTGCTGACTTCTCATGCAGACATCTTTGGCGATATTCCCACCCAGACTACAGTTATTCACCACGACATCAGGTGACAGACAACCAACCAGTCAAGTCACACCCATATAGAGTCAACCCTACCAAGTTGAATCTCATCCGGAAAGAAGTCGACTACATGCTTCAACATGGATTGGTGAGACCTAGCAGCAGCAGTTGGAGTAGTAGGTATTTTGGTTCCAAAGAAGGATGGAACTCACAGGTTGGTCATTGACTAATAGAGAGACATCCATCAGTTCAGGATAGGGTTTGTGCTCTGGTTGCGGTTGGAGTGGCCTCGCCAGGGCGCAAAGCCAGGGAGGTTGATTCGGGGGAGAAGCTGTACCAGGACAGCAGGTCCCCCTCTCCACGGCGCTGAAAGTCTCCATGGAAAGGCATACGCCAATACGAATGGTTCCAGCGCCGTCGCAGGAAACTGTGAGTTCCGGGTTGACCTCGAAGTGGTGAAGAAGGGCAAAGGGACCTCAACCCGGAGACCGCGTGGTGGGGCGGAGAAGAACCACCCCTCAAGGGCATGAACGACCTCAGCCTCCTGGAGCAGAGCTTGGGCCGCACGGCCCCGGAGGTGGACGTCTCGGTCCCGCACCTACGGGTTCCAGACAAAGATCGTCAAGCCCCTTTTCACCCGAGGCCGCCCTCCTTCAAGACCAAGTAGAAGGAAGAGTGATAATTATTAAATACAACAATTATTATTATGATAATAATATAATATCATAATAACAATTGCAAATATTTAATAATTATCACTCCTTCTACTTGGTCTTGAAGGAGGGCGTGATAATACATTTAGCTTACTACTGTAAGCTAAATGTAATGACTGTTGATGATAACTTTCCAATACCTAGATTACATGATTGTATTGACAGTTTGGTAAAGCCAAGTTTGTAACCAAACTAGATTTGTCAAAGGGTACTGGCAATTCCTTTAACACCAAGAGCTCGGGAGATAAGTGCATTTATAACTGCAGATGGGTTGTATGAATTCACTGTAATGCCTTTTGGGCTGAAAAATGCCCCAGCAACTTTCCAGTGTCTTATGAACTTAGTGTTAAAAGACATACCACAATGTAGAGCTTACTTAGATGATATTGTAATTTTTCACAATAATTGGGAGGACCATATAAAGGTTTGCTAAACTATTAAAATGCTTAAAGGAGGCTAATTTAACTGTAAACTTACATAAATGTACTTTTGCTAGAGCTAGTATTTCTTTCTTAGGATATGAGTGGGAAATGGGAAGGTGTTACCACTCAAAAATAAAAATAATGTATATATTAGAGTATCCAGTGTTGACTAGCAAGATTTAGGTGCAAAGATATCTAGGAAAGNTACTGACTGTGTGGCCACCTGTTATGTTTACCTTCACCATACCAGCTCAGTGGTTCTCTATGGTGAACACAAATGTAGATACTTATATATAATGTGTGTATTAGTGTAATAACAGCAAAAGGATTATGCGAGTTGGAGCCATTTGGGTGACGGAGGTGACGTCGTCTGCACGATTGTCAAGCTGTTTAGAGGGTGGCCACTATGCTCTTTGGGCGCACTACAAGCTTAGGTGTACAGTTACAGTGCATAAAACATGTAGATATTTATATAAATATGTGTATAGGGTAAACACTGAAAACAGTATTGTTGGGGGAGAAAGTTTAGTGCGTGTGACCTTGAATGAGTGAGGGAGCTGCCAGCCGCCAGCTGTGTATACCGACGACTCTTAGTGCCTGAACTAACTATATCAGCTTAGCTGTACAGTTGTGGTGAACAAAATATATACATACTTATATATAACGTCTGTATATAGGTTATAACACCACAAATGGTATGTTGGGGAGAAAGTTTAGTGCGTGTGTTGAGGGAGTGGCAGCGAGTGGCTGGCTGGTGTGTGGCGGTAACTCTTCGTTGCTCTTCGACTCTCAATACATCTTAGTGGTTCGTAATGGTGACCAAAATATGCAAATACTTATATATAACCTGTGTATAGAGTGTAATAGCAGCAACAGTATTGTTGGGGGGAGAAAGTTTAGTGTGTGTGTGACCTTGACATGAGTGAGGGAGCCGCCAGCCGCCAGCTGTAGCATACCGACGACTCTTAGTGCCTGAACTAACTATATCAGCTTAGCTGTACAGTTGTGGTGAACAAAATATATACATACTTATATATAACGTCTGTATAGTGTAATAACACCACAAATGGTATTGTTGGGGAGAAAGTTTAGTGCGTGTGTTTGAGGAGTGGCAGCGAGTGGATGGCTGGTGTGTAGCGTTAACTCTTCGTTGCTCTTCGACTCTCAATACCAACTTAGTGGTTCGTTATGGTAACCAAAATATGCAGATACTTATATATAACCTGTGTATAGAGTGTAATAGCAGCAAAACTATTTGTTTATTGTTTTATGAACATAATAATTGAATTACTAATATGCACACCATACGTTTGAGTATAGCGATTATTCACCACTTTTATTATATAAATATATTACAATACACACTATTGAATAATATTACTGCAAAAAAACTAAGAAAAAATCAATCGGAGACATTGAAACAGTTAGGTAATAATATCTTTGTGGCAACTCCCATCTGTCAGCGCGGGTGACGCTGACCGGCCCTGGCGACCGCTCTGTCAACGCCCACTTTTTGCCAGACTTCCTCGGTCAATTGCGCCCAAAATATGTGACCTACGATTTTTTTGCTATTTTTCCGTGCTCAGGGGACACAAATTAACGTGTTTAGAAGACGAAAAAAATTTTTGGAATTTTTTTTTTTCTTGCGCACAGGGGTGTAAATGTCCCCAGGACCCTGAGCAGTGTAAGGGTTAATGGTTCACTATGGTGAACACAAATGTAGATACTGTACTTATATATAACGTGTGTGTATGGAGGATATAAACAGCAATAGGAGAAGGTTGGGAGCCGCCATTTTGGTGAGGGAGGTGGCGTCGTCTACATGACTTATCATGTTGTTTACTGGTGACCACTATGGTCGTTGGGCACCATACCAGTTTACTTGTACAAGTATGGTGAATAAACAGGTAGATACTTGTATATAATGTATGTGTATATAACGTAATAACACCACAAACAGTATTGTTGGAGTAGAAATATTAGTGCGTCTGGCTTTGAGGGCGGCCGCCACCAGCTGACTATGTGAGTAGCTACGTCTTTGTGCCTTTACTCATCACTCAAGCTTAGATGTACAGTTATGGTGAACAAAACAAGTAAATACTTATATATATAACGTCTGTATATAAAAGCAAAAACAGTTTGATGGGAGGAGAATGGTGGCGAGTCAGGTGAGGTGAGGGAGGGAGTGGTAGCCAGTGGCGGGCTGCCACTGGCTGCCATTGCCACTGCCACTCAGCATACCAACTTAGTGGTTCGTTATGGTGAACACGAATGTAGATTCTTATATATAGCATCTGTATATAGTGAATAAAAGCAAAAACAATATTGTGGGAGGAGAATGTGGGTGAGTCAGGTGAGTTGAGGGAGGGAGGAAGTAGCAGCCAGTGGCAGGCTGCCACTGCCACTCAGCATGCCAACTTAGTGGTTCGTTATGGTGAACACGAATGTAGATACTTATATATAATGTTTGTATATAGTGAATAAAAGCAAAAACAGTATGGTGGGAGGAGAATATGGGCAAGTGAGGTGTTGAAGGACTGAGTGGCTGGCTGGTGTGTGGCGGTCAACCCTCGTTACTTTTTGACTCATAATAGCAACTTAATGGTTCGTTATGGTGAACAAAACATGCAGTTACTTATATATAACCTGTGTATATAGTGTAATAACCGACAAAGTATTTGTTCACTGTTTGATGAACATAATTGAATCAACAATATGCACACCATATTTTTGAGTACAGCGTTGATTCACTCATTTTATTATATAAATATATCACACTACACACTATTGAATAATGTTACAGCAAAAAAACTACGAAAAATCAATCAGAGACATTGAAATAATTAGGTAATTATCTCTTTGTGGCAACTCCGGCCTGACAGCTGGCGAGCAAAACCGTCCGGGACGCACGCTGAGTCAGCATCTGTTTTTTGCCAGACTTCCCCGCCCTATAGCGGGCAATATATGCCACTTACGAGTTTTTTATTATTTTTCCCATGATCAGTGAACACAAATTAACAGGTTTAGAAGAAAAAATAATTTTTTTTTTTTGGTATGTGCCTGTGCTATGCCTGTGCCTGTACACATGATAAATAGCAGTCGCCATACAAGGGTTAAAGGAAAAATGTAATATGGAAAAGTTCAGCAACATTTTGAAGACATTCCATCATTTATGGACACGAATTACAGTGAGTTTGAACTTAAAGACATAATGAGCCAGTACAATTTGAATATGAAATTTTTGAAAACAAGATCAAAGGGAATGATGCAAATGTCAATTAAAAGAGTCTTTTGCAAAGGCTTCCAAGAAAGCTTGTATTGCTTCACCTGCACCTGACTCATCACATGTTGAACCAGTCAACCCAACACCATCAACATCCACCACCACCTCTTCCATGTAAATAGCTATGCTTCATCAACATCGCTTATCAACATAACAAGTGGATCAGGCCTTCTCTTATTGGTGAGTACAAACAAATTACTGTCGCATTTATGCTATAAACGTGTCAATGTTTTCCCCTAGATTTGTTCCCAACATTTCTCGATTATTTTATTTTTTACATTTCTATTTTTTTTTCCTCTATTTCTCGTTTACGAACTTATGCGATAAGTGTCGGGTCTTGTCTCCAAGGGGGTTCACAAACAAAGTAGTCCTCTGTAACTGGTATTACCCTTCCATTATAATAACAGTGGTGATATTTTATCTCTCCTACTTTTTGCAGGCATACCACTTGGACCTGGTTGTGGCTCACTGCTTGCTTGTCTTAATAAGAATCTGTCTGTAGACACTTTTTTCCCCTATGTTTTAACACTTGTCTGTAGCCAGACATTACATTGTCTTACTATGAATGATCTCTTGTTTTTCCTCTATTGTTATCCTCACAACTATTTTCTTAGGTTGAACTTTACTACTGACTTTCTAGGAACCCATGGCATGATATATAATAAAAACTTATGCTCAGAAACCAAAAAAAGCACAAAAACAATGAAATTCTTTACAAAGAATTCAAGTGCGGTCGTCACTAGACAGAAGACACTGGTAAACTGAAGCGCGCAATATGCTCGGTCGTCCCATACGTGTATCAACAAACGCGTGCACCGAGACAAACTTTGAGTACCGAGTCAAATTTTTTTTAAGAAATTGAGTTTGAGAATCGAAAAATTTGAAAATGGGCATTCAAAAACCGAGGCTCTACTGTATCTACATGTTCTGTTTACCATTTCTGTACCACTAAGCTGGTATGGTGTCCAAACAGCATAGTGGCCACCATACACTGTATGACACAAGTGCCACACCAGCTAGCAGATGATGCCACCTCACTCATGAAAATGGCTTCTCCCAGCATACAGTGCAACCTCGATTCAGCAAACTTTTTGGGACCAACCCTGGTTTGTTGTGGTGAGGGATTCGTTGCAACAAGTAATTACCTAAGTGTAATTACCTAAGATGCCAACAGGAGGCATTTGCATTAGTGTCTATTCTTGTACACAATAAAAATGCATTTTCATATTATATACTGTACCTATATATTACTACTCTACTAAAAAATACTGTATTATAGTTTTATTTACCTTATTGTTAGAGTTATGTACATCTTGAGTTCTCATGGAGTTGTGAATACTGTACAGTAAATACATACAGTATTATGCAGTTAGCACTGTATTGATTATGTAGTTCTGCTGTATGTTTAGTATTACAATACAGTTTATGAAAACTGTTGTACACTAAATTTACTGCAACTTTAATTTTAACACTATAACACTGTGTACTTAAATTTAACACTTGTTCTAACTGTACACTCCACACATGATGTTCTTAGATGTTAATATCAGGTTTCCAGGTGCTACCTTGAACTGCTTTTGAGCTAGTGCTATCTGCTGTTGTACTGGTGCTGGGTACAGCTGTGCAGGTTGATTTTCTGCTACAAGTTCTTGCAAAACATTGACTCATTTTAATTTGTTTCTTTCCTTTTGTCATCTTGAGACAAATATCTTTCATCGTCCCTAACCTCTGGGCTGCTTTTGTGATTATAGCCTGCAACACGCCCAGGTGCAAGAAGAAAATAAATTGTCTCATAAAAGTGTTCATTTGTGTTCCCTGATCACAGGAAAAATATTGCAAAAATTGTAGGGGACATAATTTGGCCGCAATAGGGTGGGAAAGTCTGGCAAAATTGAGGCGTTGACAGAGAAAGCGTCGGAGGCGGTCTGCTCCACCTGAGCTGTCAGGCAGGAGTTGCCACAAAGATATTATTACCTAATTATTTCAATGTCTCTGATTTTTTCCCAGTTTTTTGCAGTAATATTATTCAATAGTGTGTAGTGTGATATTTATATAATAAAATGTTTGAACCAACAGTACAACTAAGCTGGTATTGTGAGTCAAGAGAATAACTGAGGTCGCCACACAGTCATCTGATGCACCCTCCCTCACTCGCCAACATTCCTACTCCCACTATACTGTTTGTGCTATTTTTACACTATATATACACATTATATATAAGTATCTGCATGTCTTATTCTTTATAACTGTACAGCTAAGCTCGTATGGTGCCCAAACAACATAGTGGCCACAACAAAATTACATGACAAGACACAGCAGTCAGCAGATGACGCCACTTCCCTCACCTAAGTGGCTCCTTCCAACATACTCCTTTTGCTGTTATTTCACTATATACACAGGTTATATGTAAGTATCTACATTTAAGTTCACTATAGCGAACCATTAAGCTGGTATGGTGAGTCCAGACAATAACACGTCGCCGAACAAGTTAGGTGAGAAGATGGTGGAGGCCAAAACCGTCAGTAATTTCAAAGCGTTATATGGCAAAGAGTGCTGGGGAGACGGGACACCACGAGCGTAGCTCTTGTCCTGTAACTACACTTAGGTAATTAAACTTAGGTAATTACACAGTGTCAGCAGACGACACTACCACCCTCCCTCACCAAGATTACTCTTCCCCACCATTGCAAATTATCACCACAATCCTGCTATGATCAGAATCCTGGTAATTTTTATCACGGGTCTTCTGTAATTTTTTCATCGCTAAATAATAGCAATTACATATATATTTTGACTTTTTACGTGATGCTGTGGTCACAAGCTGAGCAGCAGTGCTGTTAGCTCATGCTGCGTGCACCAGACTTGGTTGCTCGCTCAGTATTGAGGCTCTCACACCCAGTAATGTTTCCCATGATTTAAAAAAACATATGATGTCTGTTTACTAGAGCCCTGAGGAAGCTGATGTGAATCCTGTGTAGCCACTGAACTTTTAAATGTTACGCAGTACTCCCACACATACATAACTGTTGTGCGCAATCCTGCAATAGTTACTCACCCCAGCTATATACAGTATATATTGCGCGATTTAAGGGTTAAGTGTCGATAGAAGCCTGGTAGCTCTGGATTCTCAGTTTGTGAAACAAAATCAAGGAGTTTATCAACATAAAACAATGCATCAGCAAATGGAACAGGTGACCTGTACCCGCTTTAGCATTATCAAGTAACTGGAGTTTGTTCCAACAATTTCTTAACCCTTAAACTGCGCAACGCACCTGCAGGCCCACATCTGGGGTGCGCAATGTGCCTCCGGGTATTTTTATTTTTAGCATTCCATTCAAAACTCCTGTGACTACATGGGGTTCACATCAGCTTCCTCAGGGCTCTTGTAAACAGACGCCATCTTTAAAAAAAAATCGTGGGCCACATTCCCGAGTGTGGGAGCCTCAGTACTGAGTGAGCAACCAAGGCTGGCGCACACAGCATGAGCGCACAGCACTGCTGTTCTGCTTGTGACCACAGCATCGCCTAATAATGTCAAAATATATATATAACTTGTATTATTTAGCCATGATAGTATTACAGAAGAGCCTGAGTGTGATAATGACTGTGAACAATGTTCAAATATCAGTGATAAAATGCTGTTCACGATGTTCACAGCACTAGCCACAACACCACAGCATTATTTTGTCCATGTAGGAATCTTCAAACGACTTCCTAGGTTCCTTTACAAAATAAACTTGTGGTCAATTATTCATTTACAGGATTTAGTGACCAGTATTGTGATAACAGCAGGATTGTGGTGATTATTAGCACTGTGCGTAGTATTGTGGGAGGAGGAATTGTGGTGAGGGAGCGAGGGAGAGAATCGAGGTAGCCTCACTGTGTGTGTGGCTGCCACTCTTGTTTTACTCACCATACTAGCTTAGTGGTTCGCTATGGTGAACACATATGTACATGGGTATATATAATGTGTGTATATACAATGTACACACACTGTATGTACATGGGTATATACAATGTGTGTATATACTTATGTACATATGTGCATAGTATTGTGAGAGGAGGAATTGTGGTGAGGGAGCAAGGGAGAGAATCGAGGTAGCCTGACTGTGTGTGTGGCAGCCACTCTTGTTTTGCTCACCATACTAGCTTAGTGGTTCGCTATGGTGAACACATATGTACATGGTTATATACAATGTGTGTATATAGTTTAATAACAGCAGCAGGAATATGTTGGGAGGAGCTATTTTGGTGAGGGAGGTAACGTAATCATAGCGTCGTCTGCTGGCTGCTGTGTGATTTCTCATGCAGTGTATGGTGGCCACTGTAAAGTTTGGACACAATACCGGCTTACTTGCATAGTTCTGGTGAATAAAACATGCAGATAGGTATACATAACATGTGTAAATAGTGTAATAAAAACATTAACAGTATGATGGGAGGAGCAATGATGGCGAGTAAGATATTGGAGGAGTGAGGGAGACTGGCTGGGTGTGGCAGCTGACACCCGCAGAGTTCTGAGTGTGTTGATGGTGAATGTATATAGTGTGTGATAGTGTATAGTGCATAAATAGATTGTATATATATACATAAATTAGCATGAGGCATGGGAAATATGTGCAACATATGCATACACATGTGTCATGCATGTAACACAGTGTCTTCGGACAGTACGGATGTTCTACTGCCATAATATAGTGTACGTGTTCATTATACATAGGATTAGCACGAAAAAAAACAAATAAAATGTATCTGAAACCGGTGCTAAAAATGAACAAATATATTCATGGCAACTGGCTCATCTTGAGCCGGGCACGCTAGTGGCCCCAGGGACATACACCATGGGCGAACAGGGATAGATGACGTCACGCGCGAACTTATGGACCCCATAGCAGCCAAAGTAAGTACAATTNCAGAGATCCCATCACAGGTTGTACTCTTCAAATCACTTGTGTTGTCCCATCTTGAGTACTGCTCAGTACTCACTCCCTTTCAGAGCAGGAGAGATTGCTGAAATTGAGGGAATACAGAGAACATATATGGCACGCATAGACGAGATAAAGCACCTAAATTTTGGGATCGTCCTCAAAGCTCTCCAAATTACTCACTAGAAAGGAGACATGAGAGATACCAAATAATATACACATGGAAATACTGGAGGGACAGGTCCCAAATCTGCACAGTAAAATAGCAACGTACTGGAGTGAACGACATGGAAGAAAATGCAGAATAGAACCATGAAGAGCAGAGGTGCCATGGGCACAATCAGAGAACACTGTATGAACATCAGAGGTCCACGGGTTGTTCAACGTCCTACCAGCGAGCATCAGAAATATTACAGGAACAACCGTGGACATCTTCAAGAGGAAACTAGATTGTTCCTTCAATGAGTGCCGGACCAACCGGGCTGTGGTGGGTATGTGGGCCTGCGGGCCGCTCCAAGCAACACCTGGTGGACCAAACTCTCACAAGTCAAGTCTGGCCTCGAGCGGGCTTGGGGAGTAGAAGAACTCCCAGAACCCCATCAACCAGGTATCAACCAGCAGTTTCATTGTGCAGCCCAAAGCTTATCTCTCTTGTCTCTAGAGGTGGTTTGTTAACGTTAGTTAGGAGAAATGTGGGGTAATGGTCTGTAGTGCTATCGATGATTATCCCTGAAGTAAGCAGAGAGGTTATGTTGGTCCAGATGTGATTAAGAGTCGTGGCAGTACTATTAGTGATTCTAGTAGGTCTAGTGATTAAGGGTATGAGGAAGCAGGAATTCATACAGTTGAGGAAGCTGACAGCAGAAGGGTTTTCAGGCTCACAGAGGTCAATATTGAAGTCCCCTGCGATAATTAGATGGTTTTTGTTCAGTCCGTTAACTAATATTAGATTTCTAAGGTTAGAGTTGAATTCGGACACATCAGTGTTAGGAATTCTATAGACTGCTTCCACAGTCAGGACAGACTCAGCACCCTTGACTCTGAAACTGGCAAAGATATACTCCCCACAGTAGTCTCTAGTTCTAATTACTTTTAAGCATGTTAGTTCTTGGTGGTAGTAAAGAGCAGTACCACCACTTCTCTGGGTTGGTCGACAGTTGTGGATTGCTGAGTAGTTTGGCATGTTAAAGAGTTGAGTAGTATCCTCTTTTAACCACACTTCAGTAAGTATAATAAAAGACAATTTGTTGTCAATAGTTTCAATCAAGGCACTAACATCATCGAAGTGTTTGCTTAGAGATCTTATATTTAAGTTAATTACAGAGATATTGTGATTATGTGTTAATACATTGTTTACATCATGTGCTGTAAAATATCTGCAATTTTGATCATTAAAGTGATGATTGTCATAGATAGTGGATAAGAGGTTTAGTTCTGGGTCTACTGTATACTTGTTTGCATAAGAAGGCTGGTTGTAGGAAAACAAGGCAAGAATGACAATTACATAATAAAATTTTGATATAAAAGCGGGAAAAAAATAAAAATATAAACAAGACTATACAAGACAAACACAAAATGAACAAAAAAAGAAAAATGAGGTAGATTGCTTACAAGTATTCTCAGGTACACTGTAAGTAATAATTTGCATTTTGAGACACAGACAAAGCAAGGGGTACAATGGAGTAAGGGAGTATGGCGAGGCTAGGCAACCTAGGTAATAAATGAAAGCAAAGAAAAAAGTTGAATAATAAACATAGGCAAATTTAATCTAATGATTATTTATTTATTATTTATTTATTTATTTATTTATTTATTTATATATATACAAGAAGGTACATTGGGTTTATGAGAATACATTGAATAGTACAGTAATTACAATCTTGTAAAGCCACTAGTACGCGCAGCGTTTTGGGCAGGTCCTTAATCTAACAGATAATTTTAAGTAGGTAATTTCTATCAGAATTGATAAATGATAACATTGCAAGAGAAAAATGAGATGAGAGAGCTTAGTAAGTATATTAAAGCACATTGTTATATTAAAGCTCTGATTGATTACATTGACAGCTTGATTGGTAATTTAATCAAGATTAATAGACACCATACAGCAGATTGATAGCACATATAAGACAGCAATGATCACAATGGTAAAGATGTTCAGATTGGGTACATAAAGATTGGGAGACTGGGTAGCAATAGATACAGATAAACAAGATTAATAAACACCAAACAGCAGATTGGCAGCACATATAAGAAGACAGCAATGATCACAATGGTAAAGATGTTCAAATTGGGAACATAAAGGTTGGGAGATTGGGTAGCAATAGATACAGTGCAATTTTAAGGCAAAAGGTGAAAAACTATGAAGATGAAATTAGGTACTTTTTAGTATTGATTTTGAATGATGTAAAAGTTGGACAGCTTTTCAATTCAATAGGGAGTGAGTTCCATAAACTGGGTCCCTTTATTTGCATAGAGTGTTTACACAGATTAACACTTTCAGCCGCCCGGCGAACGAGGGAAAAAAACCGTCAGTGCTCCCGGCGTTTTGTCGCTTAAGCGGCCAAACAAAAATGTGTATACTCTTTTTACTCTTCTGACGTTAGTTCTCGAGCTACGTATTTCATTTTGGTACCAATGTGTTCGCAATACAATTCTCTAGAAGAACATCAGTAAAAAAGGTCACTAAAAGTATACGGAGACTAGCACCAAATAAAGAACTACGTAGATGACTCGCCGTGAGCGCAAAACGGCAACAAAATGTTTCTACTCTTGGGATTGTTGTCAACTCCACACTTGTCCTACAGCGTTAATTTTGGTATCAATGGATTCGCAATGAAATTCCCAACACAGAGATATGAATATAAACGTAGAATCATAGTCGCGGCCCACCCGCAAGAGTGTGGGAAGTGGTGGAACTGTTACCCGGTATCGGTGACGCAACGACACAAGCGCGATACGGTGCTTCGAAAGTTTATACTTATTTGACTGTCCTGACATTATTTTTGTATGTACGTCATTCATTTTTGTGTCAATGTGTTCGCAATAGAATGTTCTATAAGCACGTAGGTAAAAAAGATCAACAAAGCGTAAGTTAGAATAGCGCCAAATATAAAACAACGCTGGAACATATCAGTGAGCGTCAAACACACACGAAATATTTTTACTATTGTTATGTTTTTCAAGTTTATACTTGTTGCACACAGTTATTTTTGGTTGTACATGGATCGGAATAAAATTCCCTAAACAGACATATGCATATAATAAATGATAAGGTGTAAACATGCCCAGTATAAACGGCTAAAGTCACCCACCTGCAACCCGTTTGGGACACTCTTGCAGACACGCAACACCCCGAAAAAATCTATGAAGTTTCGAGTCTACTTATGGCAGTTTATGGGATACAGTGTTCTTTCTGGTATCAAAATCCCAATAAGTTATACTACAAAAAATTGGACAAAATAGGTGTACTTACCAATAAAAAGCTGTTTGTGGAACAGTAAGTTGAGCATTTTTTCTTCCCTCCACCTTCTTCAGGTCAACATTCCTGAAGTTGCTCAACAGATGTTTTGTAGGTGGAGTGAAGCTGTTGCGGGTGGTTACTTCTTCACCACCCAATACACCCTTTTCCGGTGGTAACTGGTGTAGCAGGGAATAACATAGAGTGCAACGTTACAGGTTTGCATCCTATGTTGGTGTCCTTCCTTTTACCTGACCGTGCACAGACATGACACCTGAGACGTTTTGGCAGTTTGTAAAGTTCATGTTTCAGTTTGTAGTTCATGCGATGTTCAGAATCAACAATAGGGCCACGTCTTCTCGGTGTTGGTTGAGCATTTGAGTCAGAGTCATCTGACAAAACCGACTCGTCAAATGGCAGTGTGCCAGACATCTCGGGTTCTGAGTCCGTTCCTGCGTCAGCTTGAGGTGTTGAAGTAAATAAAGGCCGCCTCACACCAGATGGTCCAGGAGTTTGCACGGTGTCAGCATAGGCAGGACCTGTGTCATCATTTATGTCTGGAGCGTGCTGCAAGTGATGAGATACTGTTGCTATTTCAGGCCAATCTTCCGTGTCCCAGTGCAATAGGGCCCAAATTGCCACCTCGTGGAATTGTAGCAATGTTAGCTTTTTTCGATCAGTTGTATAGTATTTGTACAAAACAAAGGCATTATGCAATGCCATTTGCAGAAAATAAAACGTGATCTTTTTGGTCCACTTGTGAGTTTTCCTGGTAAAATGGTAATACTTCACCATTTGATCGAAGTGGTCCACACCTTTCATGAACTTATTGTATTCACAAATTGCAGTAGGCTTGTTCACTGGTACCTGTTGTAGTCGAGTTGTTTCGTCGCGATTGCGCAATCGTTTCCTTCGCTGACATTGCTGAGTGTCTGCATTTTGGATGTTTGTAATGATTGAGACCACTCGCTTGTCTTTCCACAGTAGAATGAAGGTGTTATCTTTGCGGCGGTATATGGTGGTATCCAGTGGAAAAAATGGCCATCAATATAGTCCCAAGTATCGCGCCATTTCTTTCACCCTCACTGGTTTCCAAATATCTGAGACATTTTCATTAGCCATCCGGAAAATCTGCGACGCGTACAAATTAGTTTCTGTTGTCAAGAATTGAAGCAGGGCTCGGGTAATGAATAATTGGATAAATCCTAATGCACTAGTAGGTGTGGGAATTTTCAGGCCAGGATTTCCAATAAAATCTTCAACAATTGGGGGAGTATTGTCACGACTCCAGCCAACACTGTCCCCACCCTTGCGAGTACGTCCTGTACGTGTACCGCTTTGTGAATCTTCCTCACTTTCGTCATCACTTTCAATTTCCATGCTTTCATCACTGCTAGAATCACTTGGCACAGTTGGTCGTGTAATCCTACATTGAGAAACATTTCTGGTAGTTAGTTTTCTAGGTGGTTTACATGCACCACGTGTGCGCCTAGATGGAGGAGGAGGAGGGGGTAGCGGTGCCTCATCCTCCTCTGTGAGGCGCTCGGTCTCCTCATCACTCGTTGCTGTATCATTCGCTCTTTGGACGCCACTATAATCGTTGTAGTCATCCAAATCATCTTCAAGTCCTTCAACATCACCTGCATCATACTCAGCTTCTGATAAAGCTGCCACAACTTCAGGAATTTTTGTGGGTGTGAGTTTCATTCCCTTGAACTTTTGATAATCATAGTTATTCTGTCCTCTTTCGAGGACTTGGACACTTCCTTGGGCGTAGAACGGCTTGGGCCTTGACCTGGATCCATTGTTGATGAATGTATTGGGTATAAAACACACAGAAAACGGGTATAAATGCAGAAAACTGTTCGAGTTTGGTGCGCGAGGGAAACGTGATCGACTCACGAAACGTGACGAGAAAACATTGGGCCTGTCACGTGACCGGGTAGGCCGACGCGCCATGCGCCCTAGCAGTGAGAAAGAGAACTTCATGGCGCTCAGTTTGAAACAAACCAGAAGTAAATCGGATAAAAATTGAATTTTATACAAATATTTTTTACGAAGACATAAATTAGAGTCCTGTGTGCATGAGCGGGTAGACGAAACAGGACTCGCGGGAGAGTCCTTGGCATGCGAAAGTGTTAAATAATAGGAAATCATATAACATGTTAATGATTAATAATGTATTTAATATATGAAAATTAACATTTTGGCATAAATATTTTACAACTAAGATTAAAATTTGTAATACAATATGACTGAGAAGTTTGGCAACAATCACCTGGTCAGCAAATCTTTCCTTACTGCCGTCCTCACCATTCCACCAACAGAGGGGGGGGGGGAAGATAATTAGCGAGAGAGGAGAAATAATGGGAGAAGGGGAGGATTAGTGAGAAAGGGAGGGAGGGGAAGGTAGGGAGAGATGCTAGGAGGAAAGTAGTGAGGGAGAATTAGGGAGGGAGGAAAGGCAGGCTGCCAGCCTCTCTGCCGCTCTCTTGCCTCTCTCTGCCTCTCTCTCTGCCTGCCTGCCTCTCTCTCTCTGCCTGCCTCTCTCTCTCTGCCTGCCTCTCTCTGCCTGCCTCTCTCTCTGCTTGCCTGCCTCTCTGCCTGCCTCTCTGCCCGCCTCTCTGTCTGCCTGCCTCTCTGCCTGCCTGCCTCTCTGCCTGCCTGCCTCTCTGCCTGCCTGCCTCTCTACCTGCCTGCCTCTCTGCATCTCTGCCTGCCTGCCTGCCTCTGCCTGCCTGCCTCTTTGCCTGCCTGCCTCTCTTCCTGCCTGCCTCTCTGCCTGCCTGCCTGCTTGCCTGCCTTTCCCTCCTAATTCTCCCATCCCCCCCTCACTACAGTGGTACCTCGGTTTAAGAGTTTAATTGGTTCCTGGAGACGCCTCGTATTCCGAAAACTCGTATTCTGAAGCGAATTTCCCCATAAGAAATAATGGGAAATGAATTAATCCGTTCCTGACTACCCCAGAAACCCCATATCAAACTAATTTTTTATACCTAATTCATCTAAATAAACCTACAAAACTATGTTCAAGTTATTACTTACCTTGCTGATGAATGCTGTAGGCATATGGAAGATGGTGAGGAGGGGGGAGGAGGAGAGGAGTTACTGTTTGGAAGGGGAGTCCCCTTCCATTATCACATCAGGCAGTGAGGACTTCACTGTTATGCACACACTGGCACATTTTGCCTGCATACCACTAGGACTTGCTTGTCTTACTAAGAATTTGTCTAAAGACACTTGTTTTTCCCTACATTTTTAACACTTGTCTGTAGTAAGACATCACATTATCATTTAAAAGGTCAATGCAACGGCCTGCTACAGCTTTATCTGGGTGAGTTTTTTCAACAAAACTTTGCAGTTCTTCCCATACTTCACACATTTTCTTAATCAAGAAGGGACATCCTCTACTGCCTCTACTCACAGCTATTTTCTTAGGTTGAACCTTATCAATGGCTTTCTTGAGACCCATGGTGAGATATATTAATAAAATTGTATAGTCAAATCACCAAAAATCCAACAATACACTGAAAATCCACAAGAAGAATTGATGAGAGGTAGTCACTGAGCGCGAGACAATGGTAAACTGAGGGGCGGACGGGCGGAGGGGCGACGATCGCCCAGCCACCACGCGCTAGGTCAGCCTGTACGCGTATCAACAAACTCGTGTCCCGAGGTAACCCTCGCCTTCCGAGACACATTTTCCGAGGAAATCCTGCTCGTATTCCGAAAAAACTCGTATACAGGGACACTCGTATTCCGAGGTACCACTGTACTTCCTTCCTGCCTACCTCCCCCTCCCTTTCTCACTAATTCTCTCTCTCTCTCATACTTCCACCCGCCTAAGCTCCCATCCATCCACCCACCAGTCAGCAATCATTGACGCAATGCGTGCATTTGGAGCAGACATGGTGCACAGATGTTTCTTAATTGTGCAGATTGAACTCTCCACCTCATGACAAATCAAACAGGAATAATAGGCCGTGAATCTGTGAAATCACAGGGTAGAAGGCACTCTAGATTAGTGGCGCCCAACACGGTCAGTGGGCAAACTGGACCATCTCCCACCCATCACCACGGGCCGGCGCGAGGCATGGCGGACCGCTTCCTACCCAAACTTTGTTCGTGTAGCATGACTCCCCAACCCCAATCGGGAAACTGGAAGTTTCGGATAACTAAAGTTCAGAAACGAAGTGGTGCTCTGTATTCCTCAAATAAAATTAAGCTGCCTCAACTTATAAGGTAAATAAAATAAGCATTCCTCAAATAAGTAGCTGCCTCACCTCACTGCCTTACTGCTACATAGCCTTCCCGGCATGGTGCCTTCTTTTGATAATTACTTGTTCCACACCCAAGTTGTGTAACAGGAAGAGGTCTTGGACCCCTACTTCCCTCTCTCTATTTTTTAATAGTCCATATAGTCATAATTATAGCTTTAAGTATTCAATGAATAAAGTTTTTGACATTTTTGCCCTTCTCCTTACCTAACATCATTTGTGCAACATATTTTTATTTTATGTCTCGCCCAGATTTAATTTCAAAATAAAACTAAACTAAATAAATTAGAAATGGGTATGTATAGCTAAGGTACACCCTTACTACTAGGTGAACAGGGGCATTTGGTGAAAGTAAATGCTTGTGATAGCTTGTGACCACAGCATCGCCTAAAAAAGCCATAATATACTTGTTCATGCTATTATGTAGCGATGATATTATTACAGAAGACCCCAGACTGTGATAAAACTGACCAGGGTTCTGATAATAGCAGGATTGTGGTGATATTTAGCGCTCTGCTCCCATGGAGGGAGGAGTAATGCTGTGGGAGGGAGGGTGGTGGCATTGTCTTCTGACTGTGTGGCCACCTTTTATTGACTGTACTCACCATACCAGCTTAACCCTTAAACTGCGCATGGCGTATATATATGCCCTGAGTAACATGTCCGACGGTGCGCATGGCGTATATATACGCCATAGGGTGCCATTCCCGATTCAAATGGCCCGCGGCTACACAGGGTTCACAGTAGCTTCCTCAGGGCTCTTGTAAACAGACGCAATTAAAAAAAAAAATCGTGGGCAATATTCTCAGGTGTGAGAGGCACAGTACTGTTGGAGCAACCAAGGCTGGCGCACGCAGCATGAGCGATCAGCATTGCTGTTCAGCTTGTGACCACAGCATCACCGAAAAATGTCAAATAAATATATAACTGTTATTATTTAGTGATGACAATATTACAGATGACCCGTGACTGTGATATAAATAACCAGGGTTGTGATAATAGCAGGATTGTTGTAATAATTAGCGCTGTGGGAGGAGTGATGCTGAGAGACTGAGGAAGACAGCATCGTTTACTGACTGTGTGGCCACCTGTTATTGTTTACATTCACCATACCAGCTCAGTGGTTCTCTATGGTGAACACAAATGTAGATACTTATATATAATGTGTGTATTAGTGTAATAACAGCAAAAGGATTATGCTGTTGGAGCCATTTGGGTGACGGAGGTGACGTCGTCTGCACGATTTGTCAAGCTGTTTAGAGGGTGGCCACTATGCTCTTTGGGCGCACTACAAGCTTAGGTGTACAGTTACAGTGCATAAAACATGTAGATATTTATATATTAATATGTGTANGACTCACCCAGAGAAAGCTGTAGTAGGCATTGCCTTAATCTTTTCAATGACAATGTGATGCCCTTACTACAGAGACAGCTTGCGAAGAAGGGAAAAGCAAGCTTCCATGGACAGATTTGTGGTGAGAAAATCGAGCAGTGAGAGCCACAACCAGGACCTAGTGGCACTCAGATTATAAAACGTGCCAGGGAGTGCACACCAGAAAGGTCTTCACTGCCTGATGTGATAATGGAAGGGACTCCCCTTCCAAACAGTAACTCCTCTCCTCCTCCCCCCTCCTCACCATCTTCCATACGCCTACAGCATTCAACAGCAAGGTAGGTAATAACTGAACATAGTTTTGTAAGTTTATTTAGATGAATTAGGTATAAAAATTTAGTTTGATGTGGGGTTTGGGTAGTCAGGAACGGATTAATTCATTTCCCATTTTCTTATGGGGAAATTAGCTCCAGAATACAAGTTTCGGAATACAAGCTGTCTCCAGGAACGGATTAAACTCTTAAACCGAGGTACCCTGTACAACAAATCTCAGTCAACGATATCCACCATACTTGCTAAGAAAAGGACATTATGAGTGCTAAAGTGGCAAAAGGTGAATCAATAATCACAAATAATTACACTTGAGGATGTTGAACAGTTATTATTAATTTGGATACACAGCAAGGAGTTAGCGGTGATAGAGTTTGATAGAGTTTCAGAGGCCATCATTTGTGAAAAGGCAAGGAAATTGCATGAAGACCTTTTAAAGAAAACCCTGGAACGAGTGAAGCAAATGCGAAAGAGTTTAAGGCGAGCAGGGGATGGTTTGAGAAATTTAGAAAAAGAAGTGGCATTCATAGTGTTCTGAGTGTTGTGTGTTGCGAGGTGGTGGAGGAACAGAGCGAAGAACTGACCACCGAAGAACTTCACAAGGAGCAGCAACAAGAGACAGCTGAGGAAATTTCTTCAGGGGAGGAGGAGACAGTACAGAATGTCCCTTCCTCATTTATTAAGAAAATGTGTACAGCTTGGGAAGAATTGCAAACTCTTGCTGAACGACTCACCCAAATTACGGTGCAGTAGGCCGTTGCCTTAACCTTTTTAATGACATTGTGATGCCTCACTACAGACAAAAATTAAAACACATGGAAAAACAAAAATATCTGTTAAGGTTTTCAGTGAGACAAACAAGCAGTGAATCACAACCAGGTCCTAGTGGTATGCAGGCAAAACATAGGAGAGTGTGTACCCCAGAGAAGTCATCATTGCCTGATGTTATAATGGAAGGGGACTCCCCTTCCAAACAGTAACACCTCTCCTCCTCCCCCTCCTCAAAATCTTCCATACACAACATGAGTCCTCCATAAAGGTAAGATAAACATATGTACTGTATTGTAGTTAGAAAAAAATTATATCCAGTATAAAATGTATCTGTAAATTAATATTTTGGAGGGTGGGGAACAGAGTAATTCAATTCCCTTTATTTCTTATGGGAAAAATCGCTTCAAATTACACTACGATATTTCAACTTATGATCCGTCTCTGGGAACGGATTACCATCGTAAGTCGAGGCCCCACTGTACTTCTTTTGTAACTAGGCCAATCCTAATTTTGTTTATATTTGTGTTTCTTGTTAAATGCTTTGAGTACGCCACTTGTGAGCCAGGGGTTGCTTAATCTTTTGGCAGTTACTTGCTTAGTGAAGAGAGGACAGTGTGTTTTGTAGAGGCTTAGAGTTTTGGAGAGAAAGATGTCAGCTAATGAATTTATATCCTATGTATTGTTGAGTTCAGATTCCCAGTTTATATTGTAAGAGCATTTTTGAGGTTCCCCTATTGTTGGTTTGCTGTGTAGTCTAAAGGTAAGTTTATTGGTAACCGAGGGTGTTATGTCCATGTTTGCTGAGAGGAAGGTAGGATAGTGATCAGTTGTTCTGTCAGTGACTATACCAGAGACAAGAGGGGCTGTTATATTGTGGTCCAGGATTGTAGCAAATGTTTGAATAATTTGTGTGGGCTTGTTGAATGTCAGGATCAGCATACAGGAGTTCACGTGTTTCGGAAGTATTCGACTTGGGGACTATTTTGTTGACAAACGTCAATATTGAAGCCATCTCCTAGGGTGATGTGATTTTTATTGAGGTTGTTGTTTATGATTAGGGACCATATATTATCAGAGAATGTAGTTGTATTAGTATTGGGAAATCTATAAATAGCTCCAATAGTTAATGACGATTCATGGGATTTGACCGAGAAATGAGCAAAAGGCAAATTCACAGCAGTCGTCTCTATTGCTTCTAACACTTGTGCAATTGAAATTATCTTGATAATAGATAGCTATACCACCTACTTTTTTGTCAGGCCTGCTGCTGTGAATGGAGGCCTGAATACAATGTACACTTTCATCTTACCTGATATGTTATATTAAAAACCTGCCCAAAATGCTATGCATGCTAGTGGCTTTGCAAGAATGCAAAAATACCAATTAAGTGTAATCTCACCAACCCATTGTACCTTCTTGTGAATACATTAATATTAGTTGTAGTATGTTGTAAGGTGTTTGAGAAAGCTCAGTGCTGTCCCAGAGTCAAAATAAAAAATTCAAATGTTTATTCAGATAAAGTACATACATACATACAAGTGGTGATACAAATATTGATGAATTTATAGATAGAGCTAGTACATGCAATGCCTAAAGCCACTTTTATGCAAAGCGTTTCGGGCAGAAAAAACACTAAAGACTAAAACTTAATACTAATTGAGATTAAAGAATAAAATGTGTTGAGAAAATATAAAAATAAAAAATAAAAAAGGGGGGAACATGGCAGAAAAACAGCAAATATACAATGTGGTCGACAAACAGCATTGTTTAAAAATAACAGACATGGGCTGACATTATAGGGGTAAGGTAGGTTACAGGGAGTTAATTAGGTAGTGCTTAGTTTTTATCTTAAACTGGTTGAGAGAGGTACATGATTGGGAAGGTCATTCCACATTCTGGGTCTCTTGATTTGTAGAGCATTTCTAGTTTGATTAAGTCGTACTCTTGGAATATCAAAAAGGTATTTGTTTCTGGTGAGGTGCTCATGGGTTCTGTTACAACCTTCAATGAAGCTTTTAAGGTCAGGACTGGCATTACAGTTCAGCATTTTTTATATATATAGTGCACAGAAGAGGATGTGCAGTGACTTAATATCTAACATATTCAGAGATTTGAGTAGGAGTACCGAGTGATGTCTGGGGCCAGAGTTGGATATTCTCCTAATAGCAGCTATGTGTTAAGTAATTAGAGGACATAAATGATTTTGGGTAGTAGAACCCCAAGCACAAATACCATAGTTGAGATAAGTATAGATGAGGGAGTAATAGAGCGTCACCAGGGCAGGGCGAGGTACATAATATCTGATCTTAGAAAGAATGCCAACAATTTTTGAAACTCTTTATGATATATTTAGAATGTGTCCCTGGAAATTCAGCTTGTGGTCAATGAGAATGCCAAGGAATTTGCCATCTATTTTGTTACAAATTTGGGTAATATTTATCCTGAGATTTATTTGATTTGATTATTTATTGCCAAACAAAATATAGAAAGTTTTGTCAATGTTGAGGGTGAGTTTGTTGGCAGTTAGCCAAAGATGGACTTTATTTAGCTCAGTATTCACTGTGACATTTAGAGCAAGGGGGTCAGGACTGGAGTAAATGAAGGTTGTGTCGTCAGCAAATAGAATTGGTTTGAGGTGTTGGGAGGCATTTGGAAGGTCATTAATGTAGATGAGAAAGAGGAGAGGGCCAAGTATGCTGCCCTGAGGAACACCAATGTTGATGGGTAGAGTGGGAGAAATTGAATTACAATGGGGCCTCGACTTACGATGCTAATCCGTTCCCAGAGACGGATCGTAAGTCGAAATATCGTAAGTCGAAGCGATTTTTCCCATAAGAAATAAGGGAATTGAATTAATCTGTTCCCCACCCTCCAAAATATTAACATACAAATCCATTTTATACTGAATACAATGTTTTTTTTCTAACTACAATACAGTACCCAAGTTTCTCTTACCTTTATGGACGGCTCTTGATGGCGTATTTAAGATGGTGATGAGGGGGAGGAGGAGAGTTGTTACTGTTTGAAAGGGTAGTTCCCTTCCATTATCACATCAGGCAGTGATGTTTTCTCTGGGGTACTCTCTCTCCTACGTTTTGCCTGGNAACACAAAGTCGGATGCAAGTGATACAGCACCTAATGAGGACGATACAGGGAGCGTATCCAGTTGCAGCTCTGAGCGTCATCTTTGCAATTCTATGCTATTTATTTAGATGATACTTAGATGAATCATTTTTTGCGTTCAGTGTGATGATGCATCTGATACAAATGGCATAGATGAACAGTGTTAGCGGCTTCCATTTTGGTGTTTTCCATAGATATTTTCAAGAATGCCTGAATCTCTTCTCAACTGACGGACACTCTTGAGTCTAGTTGAATCTCTTCCTGACTGATGGACACTCTTGAGGCTAGCTGAATCTCTTCCTGACTGACGGACACTCTTACGTATGCTGAATCTCTTTCTGTGTGGGACCATACAAAGCGATCTTTTCAAGACTATCTTACAAATTGATCTTTTCCTATAATCTTTTCAATACTACCTTATGCTTTACAAGCTTGGTTACATACAACCTACAAGTACTAAAGCCAAGGGTGTATGTGAGTGCGTTATTGCAAGCACACAGAATAAAGAAGAAACAAGCAGCGAAAATTTATCTGTACCTGGTGCACTGAGCGAAGTCGCGCTGTGTACCATGGGTTACTTCGTTGATTATTACTCAATTCCGAAGTACTGAGTGTGTAATACAGTGTGTTACTGTGAAAATAGTGTGTGAAACTGTACATATTGTAATTTTAGTGAATTTTTAACAGGTAATATTGCGACAATAAACATTTATTGTGGACACACTACTGACACATGTATCACAGTTCCATGGAACATTATGAACGTTCTACTGTATGCATATTATAAAGGACACAAATATGCATCATATACGATAAAAAAACAAATAAAACCGCATTGGAAATACATAAAACAAATAATTGAAAATATATTTGTGGCAACACCCGGTGCTTGAATGGCCCGCTCGACCGTGTCTGGGCGAGTCACGCACGGGCGACCAGGCCCTGATGACGTCACAGCGCACTTTGTCCACGTCCCTACAGCCAAAGTAAGTTGAATTTGGTATTTATTTTTACATAGACATGTTCAGGGAAGGGAATTTATCATTTTACGAAGAAAAAAGAATTTTTGGGTACACTTCATTTCATGCGCACCGGGGGAATTTCTCAATAAACTCCGCGCAGCACGGTGGTTAATAAATCTGAAAAAGAAATTCCTGATATTTAAATTCCTGTGTATTGCAAATTGAAATTGAAAACTTCATCCTAAAATTCTGAGTGTCTTAACAGAAAACGAGGAGAATTAAATTGGGGGAGGGAGTTTGGTAAATGTAACAGCCCCATAAGTGCAATTATGCACTGTTTATGACAGTAAGAAAGTATACTTATTACACTTGGTATTAAATCGTACTGTCAATTCAGAGGAAGGGTTCAATATTTCTGATGTTTGCTGGTGGGACGTTGAACAACCGTGGACCTCTGATGTTCATGCAGTGTTCTCTGATTATGCCCATGGCACCTCTGCTCTTCACTGGTTCTATTCTGCATTTTCTTCCATGTCGTTCACTCCAGTACGTTGTTATTTTACTGTGCAGATTTGGGACCTGTCCCTCCAGTATTTTCCATGTGTATATTATTTGATATCTCGTCTCCTTTCCAGAGAGTACATTTGTAGAGCTTTGAGACGATCCCAATAATTTAGGTGCTTTTTCACGTCTATGCGTGCCGTATATGTTCTCTATATTCCCTCAATTTCAGCAATCTCTCCTGCTCTGAAGGGGGAAGTGAGTACCGAGCAGTACTCAAGATGGGACAACACAAGTGATTTTAAGAGTACAACCATTGTGATGGGATCTCTGGACTTGAAGGTTCTCGTAATCCATCCTATCATTTTTCTGGCTGACGCAATACTTGCTTGGTTATGCTTCCTAAATGTTAGGTCGTCGGACATCATTATTCCCAAATCCTTGACATGCTGTTTTCCTACTATGCGCAGATTCGATTGTGTTTTGTACCCTGTATTATGTTTAAGATCCTCATTTTTGCCATATCTGAGTACCTGGAATTTATCGCCGTTAAACAGCATGTTATTTTCTGCTGTCCAATCGAAAACTTTGTTAATACCTGTTTGCAGTTTATCAATGTCTTCAGCAGAGGTAATTTTCATGCTGATTTTTGTATCATCTGCAAAGGATGACACGAAGCTGTGACTTGTGTTTTTGTCTATGTCCGATATGAGAATAAGGAACAGCAGTGGTGCAAGGACTGTACCTTGAGGTACAGAGCTTTTAACTGCGCTCGGACTCGATTTTACTTGATTGACTGTTACTCTTTGTGTTCTTTTCGACAGGAAATTGAGTATCCAGCGTCCTACTTTACCAGTTAAACCCATTGACCTCATTTTGTGTGCAATCACTCCATGGTCACATTTGTCGAATGCCTTTGCAAAATCTGTGTATACGACATCTGCATTATGTTTTTCCTCTAATACCTCAGTGATTTTGTCATAGTGGTCAAGTAGCTGTGAGAGGCATGATCTTCCTGCTCTAAATTCATGTTGGCCTGGATTGTGGAGGTCATTGGTTTCCATGAATCTAGTGACCTGACTCCTGATCACTCTCTCAAATACTTTTATTATGTGGGACGTTAGTGCAACTGGTCTATAATTCTTTGCCAATGCTTTGCTACCACCCTTGTGTAGTGGGGCAATGTCTGCTGCTTTAAGCGCATCTGGTATCTCCACTGTGTCCAAGCTCTCTCTCCACACTATACTGAGCGCCTGTGCTACTGGCACTTTGCATTTCTCTATAAATATTGAATTCCATGAGTCTGGACCCGGGGCTGAGTGCGTGGGCATATTGTCAATTTCTCTTTCAAAATCTGCCACGCTCGTGCTGATATCAGTTATATTTACAGGTGTTTGAGTATCATTCATAAAGAAATTGTCCGAATCTTCCACTTTCATGCTGAGTATCGGAGTGCTAAACATGTCCTCATACTGCTTTTTTAGGATTTCACTAATTTCCTTGTAATCCTCAGTGTATGAACCTTCGCTAATACGAATAGGTCCAATACTGGCAGTGGTTTTCGCTTTTGATTTGCATATGTGAAGAGATATTTTGGGTTTTTCTTTATTTCTTGAATTGCTTTCTGTTCTAGTTGCCTTTCTTCAGTCTGATAGGAATGCTTCAGTCTCTGTTCAATTTCTTCAATCTCCCTGTTTAAATTATTTCTTCTTTGTATGGAGAGTTGTGTCTGCTTAAGCATTTCCGTTAATTTCTTTCTCCTTTTGTAATGTCGTCTGCGTTCTCTTTCTACATTGGACCTCTTTCTGGTTTTCCTCAAAGGAACATGTTTCAGACAGACTTCATATGCTTCAGAAGTCAGTTTTTCTATTCCTTGTGTAGGATTTTTATTTCTTAGGACATTTTCCCATTGAATGTTTGTAAGTTCCCTGTTTATTTTCTCCCAGTCTATCCTTTTATTATTAAAATTGAATTTATTGAATAGCCCTTCTCGCTTGTTGATTCTCTTGGGCCTACTATCGTTATTAATGTTAGTTTGCACTTCAATGAGCTTGTGGTCCGAGTACGTAGTGTCTGAGACAGTAATGTCTCTGATTAGTTCCTCATTGTTTGTGAATTTCAGGTCCAGCGTGTTTTCATTCATAGTTGGTTCTGTAATCTGCTGACTGAGCAAGAATTTGTCACAGAATCTCAGTACTTCTCTGACCTGTGGTTGGTTATTTCCAGGTTGACTTCCTGCTATAATGTTATTGTTTACTATTCTCCATTTTAAACTGGGTATATTGAAGTCTCCAAGGAAGATGATGTCTAGTACTGGGTTTGCTAGGTTATCAAGGATATTCTCTATTTTGTGGATCTGTTCAGTGAATTCCTCAACTGTTGCATCTGGAGGTTTGTATATTAAAATAATAAGTAGATTCATATTTTCTACCTTGATTCCAAGTACTGTAACCCTGCGATTATCCGGGATTCAAACATCCGGAAAACGCCCTTATACGGCCAAAATCGTGATCGGATAAAGTTATCACAATATCCAGCCAAAATGGCCACAGGAACGGAATAAAAGCTGGTTTGGCCGGATGAAAATTCGCCCATACCGTATTAATCCCGTCTGTGGCTCTAGACGCATCGTGGAGGAGGGGGTGGGGTGGATGGGTGGTGTTGGGAGGGTGGGAGGGTTGCGTCGGGAGGGACCACTTGGGTACAGGAATTATCATTAATTTTAGAACAATTAATCATAGCCAAAAACAAATGAAATAAGTACTAGTAATTATGTAATAACAAATAAATAAGTTTCCTAAAAGCAATGTGCACAGGCTGAAGTTTCCTTAAAAATATTGAGTTTTTTCCTCCTGGCGGCCTATGTAACGTGCTATAGCTGCCCCACCCCAAGTGGACCCGTCCAACACTGGTCAACCCATGTGCGTCCGTGTCTCGTGTTATACACAGTGCTGCGCCATTAGTGAAATATTTTTTTAAATAACTTTTTTATTTTCATAGTAAGTTTGAACATTTTTGGCCAAGACTATGTCTGGTAGCAGCATCAATTGTTCTGGAGGTGTTAAGAGGAAGAAAGTTGTCCTAACAGTTAAAGACAAGTTACTGTTATACACCTCAACCAGTGCGGCGTCACAGTGCTGCGCCATTAGTGAAATATTTTTTAAATAACTTTTTTATTTTCATAGTAACTTTAAACATTTTTGGCCAAGACTATGTCTGGTAGCAGCATCAATCGTTCTGGAGGTGTTAAGAGGAAGAAGGTTGTCCTAGCAATTAAAGACAAGTTATGTGTTGTTCAACCAGTGAGGCGTCACAGGCAGCCAAATGCTTTCAACAAGTGAGGCGCCACAGGCAAGCCAAGCGCCTTCAACAAGTGAGGCGCAAGCAAGCGCCTTCAACAAGTGAGGCGCAAGCAAGTGCCTTCAACAAGTGAGGCATTACAGGCAAGCCAAGCGCCTTCAACAAGTGAGGCACCACAGGCAAGCCAAGCGCCTTCAGCAAGTGAGGCGCCACAGGCAAGCCAAGCGCCTTCAACAAGTGAGGTGCCACAGGCAAGCCTCACTTGCCTTCAACAAGTGAGGCGCAAGCAAGCGCCTTCAACAAGCGAGACGTCACAGGCAAGCCAAATGCCTTCAACAAGTGAGGCTTCACAGGCAAGCCAAGCGGCTTCAACAAGTGAGGTGCAAGCAAGCGCCTTCAACAAGCGAGACGTCACAGGCAAGCCAAATGCCTTCAACAAGTGAGGCGTCACAGGCAAGCCAAGCGCCTTCAACAAGTGAGGGCATGCAAGCGCTTCAACAAGTGAGGCTCAAGCAAGCGCCTTCAACAAGTGAGGCTTCACAGGCAACCCAAATGCCTTCAACCAGTGAGGCTTCAGCAGCTGGCAGTCAAAACTAACTTTGCATAATGAACTGTACAGTAATTTTAAGTGTTAATTTTAGTGTTGTGTTAGTATAGGTTACGTAAATTGTTAAGAATTTTTAACTTCAAGATGTGTGGCATCAATCAAGAAGACGAACACCAACAAGGTAAGTTGAGGTTTCTAGTTGAATATTTTATAATTATATGTGGCAAGGCAATTCAAATTATGTTGTTTGTAGTATAAAAATAGTTGGAAATGGTCACTTTTGGACTCGTAGGTGAAAAAAGTACCATTATCCGAAAAATGTGATAATCCGGTTGGGGGTCCTTCCCATATAGTCCGGATGATCAAGTGGAGACAGTACCTCTACCACCTTATTGGACGAGTTCAGGAGCTCTGTGCATGCCAGCTCCTCTTTAATATTCAGATCTACTCCTCCACTTGACCTAATTTCTCTGTCACATCTATATAGATTATAATTCGGGGGTTGCTTAGGTTATTGGTGTTATTGGTTTAAATTTTATATATTGAGTTGTTACACCAGATATAGTATATTTGATAAATATTTTCTACAGTTTTAACCCCTAAACTGCATAAAAGTCATATGAAGTGTGACATTGAGCTCAGTTTTTTAAATTTTCTGAAACTCTTTCAAATTTTTAAAACTACCAGTGGGCCCATCCTCTTCCTGCTATTCCAGCTGCCCCAGCTTTTTCTTGTGAGGCCGGGGCTTTGGAGGACGACTCGGCCCCGGGACCTGATGTGGCGGTTCCCAGGATTGGGGAGTAGCTGACTTGGGGGCCTTGAGCCCCGTTGCACCCCGCCTGGGTTTTCCGACCCTCCGAGCGGGGCTTGCTGTTACAAGGAGTGGGGTTTTCTTTTCCTCCCTCTGCCTACGACTTGGATTTGGGTTCAGCTCCTCCCCGGGTTCGGTTCCGTTTCGGGTCCGTCGGTTCTGTCCTTCCGAATCTTTTCCGCTTCCCGCAACTCTCCGCCTGGGGTGCGGGTGGTCATTGCGGCCTACTTCCTGCGCGACCTAGATTATGCTTCAATAATGAATCCGTCTTTCTTCAGGTTTGGGTCTTCGTCTCCATACTGGGTTCGTTATGAGGTTCCGGAGTCGTCCTGGCTAGCGGACTGCCCTTTGTTTTTGTTGGATGCTTGGGACACCTTCTGTTCTACCTGCACGCTGGAGTGGCACGAGGCTTTGACTGTGGTCCAGGTTTATCTGGGGGGCAACTTTGCGCACCTTAATGAGTGCTTTTTCGCTCCGGCTCTTCTGTGGGATGTTGGTGTGGTTCAGCTTCACATGTAGGTTCCCTCCTCTTCGTCAGCGCGTGTGGCTGAGGACTTGCGCACACGGGGCTCGTTGCCTTCGGTCCTGCGCTTCTTTTCCCTCCTTGATCTGTCTTTGGATTGGCTTATGGAGGATGTAGAGGCGCTTGGGGCCATTCCTAGGTCTAGCGCCTTGGCTTCGGCTGCTCGTGCGTCGTCTTCCTTTTTGAAGCCGTTTGTGCTGATCGTGCGGGATGCGCTGTTGCGGTTTTTGCTGCATGCCTCGCGTGTCGGCAGGTGATGCTCGCTTCCTTCTTGGAATCAGCTTGGACCCTGGCTCTTAGATTGTCTTCACCCTTTTGTCCTTTGCTGTTTGCTGCTTCTGCGATCGAACAATATATGCAGGTGGGTTCTTCCAGCTGCTGCCCGATGTCTGACCTTTTGGTTATCCGATGGTCCAGGGTGGTTCCTCCCGGAACCCACCCTGGACCCCTAGGAGGGGTCGTGCTATCGTCCGCGGGTTTCCAGCCGTTGAGGTGGGCCAGAGGTGCCAGTTTCAGAACCAGTGCAGCCTTTGGTCCCAGCTGTGTCTAGTCGGCACGGTGCTTGCACTGTGCACAGGCAGGGTTCTCGTAAGGGGCATCGGCTCTTTCGCAGTTCCCCCCATTGACGGGGCAATTGGGGGGAGGCTTGCTCTGTTCACTCACACCTGGTCCCACGATTCGTGGGCTTTTCGGGTCGTTTCTCGTGGCCTTCAGTGGCGTTGTAATAACCCCATCTACTTTACACCCTTTACTCACTCAACACCCCAGGTTAACACTGCTTGCAGATCAGTGTGACCCCCAATGAACTACAGCTAAATTATTAACTATGAAGTATTAACTGAGGGGGGGAACAACAAGAAAAGGTATTATTATTTTAAAACTAATAAATAAAAACTCATTAAACACTGCCACCACCTCCCTGGTTTAAATCTGAATGTGTCTTTTATTGACCTCCTAGGGAGGGTAGAAGTCAATAATCATGAACACCAAGGGGTATAAGGAACTTGGTAAAGAATGCGTGAGAATAAATAATGTAATTTTTACTTTACTGATTGAGGATTCAAAGGCAACTCTAATATCCATAGAATGGAGGAGAACATGGGGGAATTTCTAGTACCGTACATAAAAAAAACAAAAGAATGACCCACCATTAACCAAAAGAACAGGACATAAATTCACGAAGCTCCATGTATTTCTTCGTAAGTAGGTTTGCTACGAAGGTTCCTAAGTATGCCCTAAGAAGATGCTTAGGTGCAATTCAGGTAGATCCACTTAGGAAGATATTTGGGTTTTGGGTCTGGTTCACCTGCGTGCTGATAGAGGTCACTACTGTGTTTCGTTTGGCCAATCAGAGAGCAGGCAACATTCTTCATATTGAATATTTAGCGCTGCCTTATCGGAGCTCTACTGCCTCCTATTTGCGTTGAGTTTTCTTATAAAATTAGTATATTTCGAAGTAAAACTATGTTTTTTCAACTTCTACAGCCAGTACCAACATTGTAGTAAATAAATATGTTACATTTGTTGTTTACCTACATAATTCTAAGAGATACTATGTTGCAGTCCTTGTTGCTTGGAAGATGCGCTGACAATTATTGTATATATTTACTGGATTTACCCAAGGGCCACTAAATATCTAGTAGCCTTGACGAGAACAGAAAGCCGGCGGCTTGTTAACCCTTTAACCGCGCAAATCATATATATATATATATATATATATATATATATATATATATATATATATATATATATATATATATTAGTATATTTTGGTAGCAGTCTTTCCTGTAGACATATGTTATTAAATATGACCGAAAAAGTAAGATTAATAATTCTAACACGAATTTTCTCAATTTTCCTTATGTTTGTTTTTACTGATGACGGTAAATGAAAAATCAATTCTCCAAAATTCATTCTTTATTTCTTAGTCTGACGCGACACTTGAACGCGTTTCGTAATAACTAATTACATTTTCAAAGACTTTTAGTTTTCTCACACAACTATAACCTTAAAGCACTAAACAGTTCTTTACTATGCTATGATTTAAACAGCTTTCATCTTTCATTTTATACCCGCGTTTTGGGTGAGGTGATATGTTACAACAGTTTTTAATGAGGTGAACAAAACTTTCAACAAAGGACCTAAAGTCTTAGTCGACTTAAACTTGAAACCGGCCATATACTGCAGGTATGTTGACGACATTTTTACACAGGTACCTGATGTCAGACATCTGCAGGAGCTGAAAGAAGCGTTTGAGCAGAATTCTGTGTTACGTTTCACTTACGAGATGGAGAAGGATGGGAAGCTGCCCTTTCTAGATGTAACAGTCATGGAAAGGAGCGGAGGTTTCCACACTGCAGTCTACACTAAGGAAACAAACATAGGAATGTGCCTAAATGCCAACAGTGACTGCCCAGATAGGTACAAGAGGAGTGTTGTTAACGCTTATGTCGACCGTGCTCTCAGCCACAGCTCAGAATGGAAGCAAGTCGACGAAGAACTCTGTAGGGTAAGGCAGGTCCTAGTCAACAACGGCTTCTCCAATGGTTTCATTGAAGACATCATAAGAAGGAAAGTAGAACGCCATGCAACCTCTGAAGAAACAACTAATACAACACCTATACCCCCTATTAGACTATTTTACAGGAACTTCTTCTCCACCGCTCATAAAACGGAGGAAAGGGTCCTGAAAGATATTGTTAATAGAAATGTTATCCCTACAGACAAAATCAGAAGATACAACTAACGATTTACTATAAAACCAAAAAACAGCCAGCCTACTAATGAAAAACTCTCCAGACACGGAGCAGAACGCCCTAAAAGAGACAAACGTCGTCTATGCCTTTAAATGTCCACTTGGGGACTGTAAGCCCCAAAAAACTCAGTATATAGGCAAGACAACAACATCTCTTTCCAGGCGTTTAACGATGCATAAGCACAGGGCTCCATTAAGGAACATATACTCTCTTCCCACAACCAAACCATCACCAGAGAAATCTTAACAAATAACACAGAAATCATCGATAGGTACAGCGATAGCAGGCGGCTTGACGTCTGCGAGGCACTACACATCAAGAAGTCAACACCAGCAATCAACAGTCAATTAATGCACAATATATTCTACCCACTTCAAGACCCGCTCCAATATAGAAGCATCAAGAAATATGGGCCAATAGGCCCTTCCGCAGTTACTTCCATTCATACCTTCAATTTACCCAGTTAATATCCAGTTAATATCCATTGTTTTCGTGTTCTGTCCTTTGTTGAAAGTTTTTGTTCACCTCATTAAAAACTGTTGTAACATATCACCTCACCCAACGCGGGTATAAATGAAAGATGAAAGCTGGTTAAATCATAGCATAGTAAGTTGCTGTTCTTACACTATATTACACACACTATATATACCCATGTACATATATTTTGCCCATAGCATACCACTAAGCTAGTATGGTGAGCAAAACAAGAGTGGCTGCCACACCACACACAATGAGGCTACTTCAATCTCGCCCTCCCTCCCTCACCAAAATTCCTCCTTCCACAATACTATGCACAACGCTAATTATGACCACAATCCTGGTCACTAATTCCTGTAAATGATTAATTGATCACAAGTTTATTTTGAAAGGACCTAAGAAATCATTTGAAGATTCCTAGATGAACGAAATAATGCTGTGGTGCTGTGGCTAGTGCTGTGAACAATCGTGAACAGCATTGAATCACTGATATTTGAACATTGTACCAAGTCATTATCACACTGAGGCTCTTCTATAACACTATCATAGCTAAATAATACAAGTTATATATATCTTTTGACATTATTAGGTGATGCTGTGGTCACACGCTGAACAGCAGTGCTGTGCGCTCAAGCTGCGAGCGCCAGCCTTGGTTACTCAATCACTACTGAGGCTCCCACACACCCGGGAATGTGGACCACGATTTTTTTTAAGATGGCGTCTGGTTACAAGAGCTCTGAGGAAGCTGATGTGAACCCCGTGTAGCCGCGGGAGTTTTGAATGGAACGTGAAAAATACAAATACCGGAGGCACGTAGCGGCAAACCAGATGCGAGCCTGCACGCGCGTTGCGCAGTTAAAGGTTTAAGTTTTAGTTTAAGTGTTTTTTCCCCCCACAACTTGCCCGAAATGCACAAACTTATATTAAGTATCTACATTTGTGTTCAGCGTAGCGAACCACTAAGCTGGTATGGTGAGTGCAGTCAAAAAAAGCTGGCCACACACAGTCAGAAGATGACGCCACCACCCTCCCTCCCACCACAACATTACTCATCCCTTCATGGAGCACAGCGCAAATAGCACCACAATCCCTGCTATTATCAGAGTCCTGGTCTGTTTTATCACAGTCAGGGTTTCTGTAATACTATCATCACTAAATAATAGCATGGAACATATATATTATGGCATTTGTAAGCGATGCTGTGGTCACAAGCTGAACAGCAGTGCTGTGAGCTCGTGCTGCGTGCATTAGCCTTGGTGGCTCGCTCAATACTGAAGCTTTCACACCCAAGAATGTTGGCCTGGATTTTTTTCTAGGTGGCATCTGGCAACTATCGGTCGTGGCTGCACTATAGCTGCCCCCTATCCCCAGGCGTGGCGTTTAAAATTATAGCCGCTAGACACGAAATCATATGTAAATGATAACATGCCGCTGTTTTGGTTTTGTCACTGAAAGCATACTATATATATATAATATATATATATATATATATATATATATATTATAGTATATATATTATATATATGAAAATATGACCGAAACCAAGTCGAAGATTACACTGCATTCTAGCCACGAATATTTCTCAATTTTCCTTATGTTTGTTTTTACTGATGGAACTGTAAAATGCCAAATAAATATTCTCCAAAATTCATTTTTATTACTTAGTCTGACGCGACACTTGAACGAACGTTTCGTAATAATAATTACATTTTCAAAGACTTTGTAGTTTCTACCCAACTATAACCTTGAAAGCACTAAACAGTTTTTTAA
>WNGS01006884.1:38164-61120 GCA_020271785.1 Procambarus virginalis
AACAACACAGAAATCATCGATAGATACAGCGATAGCAGGCGGCTTGACATCTGCGAGGCAGTACACATCAAGAAGTCAACACCAGCAATCAACAGCCAATTAATGCACAACTATATTCTACCCACTTCAAGACTCCACTCCAATATAGAAGCATCAAGAAATATGGGCCAATAGGCCCTCTGCAGTTACTTCCATTCTTACCTTCAATTAATGCCCATTGTTTCGTGTTCTATCCTGTGTTGAAAGTTTTGTTCACCTCATCCGAAACTGTTGTAACATATCACCTCACCCAAAATGCGGGTATAAAATAAAATGAAAGCTGTTTAAATCATAGCATAAGTAAGAACTCTGTTTAGTGTTTGCAGGTTATAGTTGTGTGTGTGTGTAAACTAAAAGTCTTTGAAAATGTAATAAGTTATTACGAAACGCGTTCAAGTGTCGAGTCGGACTAGAAATAAAAATGAATTTTGGAGAATTAATTTTTCAATTACCATCAACAGTGAAAAGAAACATAAGAAATATTGAGAAATTCGTTTTAGAATTATTAATCTTACTTTTTCGGTCATATTTAATAATATAGTATATATATATATATATATATATATATATATATATATATATATATATATATATATGTATATATATATATATATATATATATATATATATGTATATATATATATATATATATATATATATATATATATATATATATATATATATATACATATATTAAAAGGGGTACCACCTCTGGTGCTAGTGTAGGGACCCATAGCCTTGGAGAAGAAAATAAAGAGTACTTCTCTTCTTGAGAGGTTATCTTGAGATGATTTCAGGGCTTTAGTGTCCCCGCGGCCCGGTCCTCGACCAGGCCTCCACCCCCAGGAAGCAGCCCGTGACAGCTGACTAACACCCAGGTACCTATTTTACTGCTAGGTAACAGGGGCATAGGGTGAAAAAAACTCTGCCCATTGTTTCTCGCCAGCGTCTGGGATCGAACCCAGGACCACAGAATCACAAGTCCAGTGTGCTGTCCGCTCGGCCGACCGGCTCTCCCGGTCGAGAAGGCCATGTGGATCCTCACTGAACACTGATATTTTCTTCTCCTACCACCCCTATTCTTTTTGTATTTGTGTATATATATCTAACTTTATTTTAAAATTTCATTATACAAAAAGGGTTACAACATAAGTTACATGCAGGGTACAAAGCTACTTGTCACAGGTTGTAGAGCTCCTCCAGCTCCTCAGATGGCGGACAGAAACCATGGATGCAGAGAGCTTTTTCTCTCTGGATCGTCACACTAAGATGCTGAAAGAGAAAACTGGCGGCTCTAGGGTCTCTAGTTGTTTCAGTTAGCTTGAACCCCCAACTCCTTCAAAAAACTAGTAGCACTTTTACCCCAGGCACCAAGTGTCTCTGAGGCAATGGGGACAAAATTGTAGTGGTGATCAAGGTCTCTGTATTTTCGTGACTTGGCTGCTTCCCTGTGATTGGCAGCACCTCCTGCCTGTGCAGCACTGAAGGCAACATAGGTGTTGTCTAAAGTTGAAACGCAAGTGTAGTTCCACACCAACTGTCTACCATTCTTCCAGGGGTTCACCTTGATCCCGTCTGGGCGACCGACAGGCTCATTAGAGTTGCGGGGCATTAGGTAATGAGGCTCTCTCATTACCTAATGAGAGGCTTTGCTGGACAACCGGCTGTAGTAAGGCTTCTCTTAATAATGTCATTAACCTCACCGTGTCTTGCATGCCATCCTCCTGTCCTTTGGCAGAGAAGGCCATGCCGTCCGTACCTGTTGGCCACTGCCTCGCCGCATATACACCTGTATTCGGTGTGGACTGGGGCAGCGAGGCGGAGAGCCACAGCAATTCGAAGGGCCTGCAGTGTCAGACAAGTGCCGGTTGCTGACATTGGGGTTGCTAATGGGAAGTCACCTGCATGGGGAGCTGCTACAGCTTTAAGTCAAGCAGTGTCATATGGTGTTGTTGCAGTTTCTAGCAATGTAGCAGCTTCTTGGTCAGCAATGGGGCGATCCCAGCTGGATTGCTTCTGGGCTTCAGAAAGTAGTGGTTGGGGTGCTGGTCCTGCAAGAGAGATACCCATTTGGCGGTGCAGTCTGTACCGCTGGAATCATGTACCCCCTGCTTGTTGACCTAGGTATTTAGGTAGGATTTCCTTCACCAGGTTGTCAGACGCCACTGAAGAGGACAGGAACGCTGGTACAGCAATTTGTGTTGCTGTACGAATGCTGAGGCCCCGAGTCTGACAGGAAGGGAAGCCTGTTTCCTGTTTTGAAGCCTGACAGGAAGGGAAGCCTGTTTCCTGTTTTGAAGCCTGACAGGAAGGGAAGCCTTTCTCTCAGCTGTGGGTCGCTGAGAGAAAGGTTGAGAGCTTTTTCTCTCGAACAGCAGAGAGATGCAACCTACCCCCTCTTCACCATGCCCAGCATGCCGCTCCACGACCCATTGGGGAACCCCACGCCCCACAGTCCGTCTGCTGGTCGCCTCAGCTCATACCTGACAGAAAAAAATTACATTAACCATACTCAGAGTCTAAACAAATCTATTATTGAACCATCAATAGTCCAAAACGAAAAGCTTCGAATGCTTTAATCACATATTTGTCAAGTTGTTACCGTGCGTATTTCAGGAGACAGTTCTACTCACGTGAAATTCATGGTCTGAGAGAGAGCGAGGAGAAGGTTGTACATGATTCCTGAGTAGGTGAGTTCCCTAGTGACCGGGTGCTCTGTGATGCGCAGCCAGGGCACCCACTGCTCGGCTCCTACCACCAGATGCACTCTGCTCTCTTCATACATCACACCAGCCCACTGCTGGCTCTGCTGGCTGCTTCGATGCCCACACTACCACCTAACTTTTTCTCTATTTTATTTAAGATTTACAAACAGTGCATTAGATATATTTACATAAAATGACAAGGAAAACGCAACTCAGCAGTCCTCCATGTCGCCCAATAGTAGTCTCCCTTAACCCCAAACGTTACTTACCTGAATTTACCTAAGGGCCACTAACTCATTACTTGCATCGACGAAGACATGAAGCCGGAAGGTAAGGTAATCATCAAAAGAAAGCACCAAACCGGGAAGGCTATGTAGCACCATCAAAGTGCGAAATAATCAGAGTGCGCTAAATATCACGAAGAATGCCAATACGAGAACAAAAATGCATAAGGCGAACGATATCAAAAGTATCAGATTCACCAAGAATTCTATCGAAGGACAAGTGACCGCGAGGGACGGTCGGAAAGCAAGACACACGCTCGTCCTGGAAGTCAGGACATTCAACAAGGATATGCACAACTGAAAGAGGGAAAACGCAATGTGGACAATAAGGAGCAGGGCGGCGCTCCATTAAGTGACCGTGGGTTAAGCAAGTATGGCCAACTCGCAGCCTTGCCCAAGCAGTTTCCCACCGCTGGTTACGGTGGTAGGAGGAAGGCCATGGGGACACACTACGTTTGAGAGTACGCAGCTTGTTACTAACCACAGAGGACCAACAACCCTGCCAACGGGCAAGGATGGAGGAATGAATAACAGGATAAAAGTCGGAATAAGGAATACCTTTATGGGAGATGGAACAAGAACGGATAGCTTCCTTAGCGGCAGCATCCGCATGCTCATTGAAAGAAACACCAATATGGCTGGGAAACCAGCAAAACTCTACCGATTTAAACTTACTAGAAATAAGAAACAGCCAATGTTGAATCTCGATGACCACCGGATGGACAGGATTAAAGGACAATAGAGCCATGAGGGCACTACAAGAGTCAACTACAACCACCAAGGAGGAATGAGAATGAGAAAGCAAGAGACGGAGAGCATAGAGAATAGCATAAAGTTCTGCTGTAAAGACGCTAGCCTCCAAAGGGAAGCGACACATATAAGTACGGTCAGGAAAAACAACAGAGTAGCCCATACCGTCCGCAGACTTAGACCCATCGGTGAAGATGGAAATAGAGTGGGAGTGCGAAGAAAAGTGCTCAAGGAAGAGGCTTTTCAGAATCGTAGGTGGGGGGGGGGTAAAGGCTTTAGTAATACAAGTCAAGGACATACAAAACTTGGGAAGAGGGACTCTCCACGGAGGCAAGGAAGGAACAATATGAGGAGAAACATTAGAAATATGAACAGAAAGAGAATCCTGTAAGCGAGATAACCGGACAGAAAGAGGGAGACGATGAAGAGGAACAGGAGCTACAGGAGGAGTAAAAGTTAAAGCACGACAGAGGCGAGAGGAAGGATGTTGTAAGGACCGCGCAAGATAGCAAAGACAGTAGCGATCACGGCGGTCCTGAAGAGAGAGAAAGCCAGTGTCAACATACAAACTGAGGGCGGGAGTCGAACGAAAGGCACCAGAGCTGAGACGCAACCCAGTATGGTGCAAAGCATCAAGACGGCGAAGAGTAGAAGAAGCAGAAGAATATGCAGGGCAACCATAATCGAGTTTAGACAGGACGAAAGAGGAGTGCAAATAAAGGAGTGGGTGCCTATCTGCTCCCCAAGAAGTATGGGACAAAACCTTAAGTAGGTTAAGGGCCTTAGAGCATTCAACTCGGAGGTAAGAGATATGGGCTGACCAAGACAAACGAGTGTCAAAGACTAACCCCAAAAGCTTAGCGGAATCCCTGTACTCAATGGGATGACCATAAAGCGATGAAGACGGACGAAGAACTACATGCTTCCGAGTAAAAGTCATAGCACAAGTCTTAGACGCAGAGAACTTGAAGCCATGATCGGTGCCCCAAGACGACAAGGCATCAATCGCAAGTTGAAGCCGCCGTTTATGGAGAGGCGAATTATCACCCTGGCAGCAAAGGGTAAGATCATCAACATAGAGAGTGGAGAAGACACCAGAAGGAAGAGAGGAAAGAAGACCGTTGAGGGCAACTAGAAAAAGAGTAGTGCTCAGAACACTACCCTGGGGTACACCCTCATACTGTCGAAAAGGAGCAGAGAGAGTGGTACCAAGCCGCAAACGAAAGGAACGACGAGAGAGGAAGCTCTGGAGGAAGAGAGGGAGATTTCCACGAAGGCCAAAAGAATGAGGTTGAGACAGAATATGATATCGCCAGGTAGTGTAAGCCTTTTCCAGGTCAAAAAGGACGGCAACAACGGAGGTCTTCGCAGCAAAAGCAGAACGAACATAGACCTCCAAGTTCACCAGGACATCCGTTGTGCCGCGACACTTGCGAAAACAAAATTGAGAAGGGGAGAGGTGGTGATAGTGTTGTAAGAACCACATCAAACGAAAGTTAACCATACGTTCAAAGAGCTTGCAGACACAACTCGTGAGGGCAATAGGGCAGAAGTCCTTGGGGGATGACCCGAGAGACCCTGGTTTCCGAACAGGGAGTACAACAGCATCGAGCCAGTCTTCAGGGACTGACGACGACTTCCAGACCCGATTGTACACTCAGTAAATATTGAGACGTGCACGGAGGGAGATGCGAAGCATTTCATAATGAATGCCATCAGAGCCCGCTGTGGTAAAACCGCAAAGGGCTAGGGGCAGACTGAAGCTCAGAGAGCGAGAAGGGATCATTATAGGGAAGGCGAAGATAAGTACAGAAATTTAAAGGATGAGATTCAAGAATAGGCTTACGAAGAAGGAAGGATTGGGGAAGATGAGAACCAGAACTAACAGATGAAAAATGGGAAGCCAGTTCGGTCGCGACCTGCAACGGGTCCGCCATAAGAGCACCATTGAGGCGAAGGACCGGTGAGACATCGGGAACGAACTTACCCGCAATCTTGCGGGTACGCTTCCAGACAAGTGGGAGAGGAGTTTCGGACGTAACGGTGGAGACATAAGACTTCCAGAAAGCACGTTTAGCCACATGGATGGTCCTACAGGCCACCGCACTCGCCTTCCGAAACAAAAGAAAAGACTCAACCGTCTGCCGGCGGCGATGTCTCTTCCAGGCTGCACGCTTAAAGCGGACAACCCGAGCACAGTCCACATTCCACCAGGGAACGCACTTCCGCGTTCCCCGAGAGGAAGAGCGAGGAATAGAGTGGAGGGCAGCATCAAAGACAGTGTCATGAAAATGAAGGAGGGCGCGAGGGAGAGGCAGAACGGAGAGGTCGGAAATAGTAGCATGGAGAGTAAAGAGGCGCCAGTCAGCCTCGGCAAACCACCACCTAGGGAAGGAGAGAGGAGGGTGAAAAGAGAAAAAAGTAACAAGGATAGGAAAATGGTCACTGCCATGGAGGTCATCAAGGACCCACCACCCGAAATCTAAGGAAAAGGAAGACGACCACAGAGAAAGATCGAGACAAGAAAGAGAGCGAGTCCGAGAGTTCAAATGAGGGGGCTCACCAGAATTAAGAAGGGACAGGGAAGAAGAGAGGATGAAAGGTTCAAGGAGGCGACCCTGGGTGTTTGTCAGCACATCACCCCAAAGGGCATGACTACAATTGAAATCACCCAGCAGGAGCACAGGCTCCGGCAAGGAGTCTAGGATGTGTTTAAGATCGGGAAGAGAAAGTGGGACAGAAAGGGGGAGATAAATGGAACAAATTGTGTACCATCTACGCACAAAGACACGGGCAGCAGAACAGTGGAGAGGCAAGGAAAAAAGTAAGGGGACAAAGGGAACATCGGAGCGAATCATGAGAGCAGAAGAATTATGGGCCCCAGCAACAGCTGGGGGGGGGGGGGAGAGAGAAGAATAGCCACAGAAGCAACCTGGACGAGCACCAAGCATCAGCTCCTGGAGAGACACAAAGGGGCGAAAACTGTGAAATGAGAAGTTGGAGGTCAAGAAAATTGGCGTAATATCCACGGATGTTTCATTGAAAAATAGACATCGGCAAAGAGAGAGAGGAGAGCAACAGAGAGCAAAGAAAAAAACAAAGGTGAAGAAGGAACACAGCACGTTAAAAAAGCACAGTCAGGATCAGGGTCTGTGAAGTCAGGGTTAGGGGGCATGGGCAAACTGAGTAAAGAAGGAGGGAAAGAAGTGGGAGGACAGACCAGAGGTGGACGAGCAGGGTCTGGAGGAGGAGGAGGAGGGCAGAAAGAAGGGAGCGCACCTCAGCAAAGGCAGTAACCGAGTTGGAACTGGGGCCTGAAGAAACCCCCACAGTAGGAACAGGGGGCCCCCACCACCGAAGCGGGAGGGGAAGGAACGATAGAATCAGAGATAGGGGGTGAAGAAGAAAGCGAAGCCTTCTTACCGACCAGGGAGGAGGAAGCAGAGGAGCCAGGTTTCCGCTTCTGACACAAAGAGACAGGCGTCCCAGCAGCAATGTACTGGGCAACAGACTCCAGCATCTCGATAGGAGAAGAAGAGCGAGAGCGAACAACACGACCACCAGGAGAGCGATGGATATCGGCCCGCACAGTCAGGTGGCGTGGAGAGCCAAGAGATGGAGGAGAATGACGGGAAGGAGGACCAGAGGGAGAGGAGAAAGAAGACACAGGAGACGTGACAGACTGGGTAGAAAGAAGGAGAGTCCAAGACAGAGAACCAGGAGGGGGGACCCTCCAGGACAGAATGGAGGGAAACAGGGGAGGTGGTGATGGGCGTGTCGGGGTCTAAGGCTTAGAAACAGTTGTGAGACTGAGAAATGTGGGAATGACGAGGAGAGGAAGAGCGCACCACGCGAGCATAGAAGAAGCCAGCGAAAGAGGGGAGACGATGAACTTGGTGCCGAGCCTCAGTAAAAGACAAACGGTCCCGGTGCTTCAAGTTGAGGACAGCCGCCTCAAGTTTGTAACGAATACACGTACGGGAGAAGGTAGGGTGGGCCTCACCGCAATTGAGGCAGCAGGCCTGGGGAGAAGTGCACTCCAACTTAGAGTGACCCTCGCCTCCATACAAGGGACAGAGAGAGACAAGACTAGAGCATTTGAAGGCACCATGCCCAAACCTCCAGCACTTACTGCAGAGCCGAGGAGATTGAATATATTCCAGAACGGAGCATCTGGCACCAGCAAGAATGACTGAGGGCGGAAGGGTCCTACCATCAAAGGTAACCTTCACAACCTGAAGGGGCAGACGGCGTTGACCACGAGTGGGACGAGTAAACGTATCCACCTGAAGGACAGAATGACCCTGGGGCCTCGAGGATATGCTTGATATCCTCGTGGCAGTCCATGAGATCCCTAACACCGGTTGCAACATGGTGCGGGAGGAGAACAGTGCCAACGCTGGCATTCAACCGAGCGTTCTTCGAGACCCGAACAGGGGTCTCGCCAAGGCAGGATAAGGTGGCCAAGCGGGTGGCCGCATCCTGAGAAGGAGCAGCAACGACACGGGTACCAACATGGGTGGGGTTGAAGGTGACAGAGGCATCTACGGAATCGACAAGATGCCTTTGAAGGGAAAAATCATGAGGAGGAGTTGAATCCAAAGGATGGAGGTCAAAGTACTTAGTCCACGGAGCGGGATCAAACAAAGCATGGAACGAATTAGTATTGGGAAGGGAGCATACGAGAGTGGCCGTAGCGGGGACGGCGATGAGAACCTATAGAAAGAGATGGGTCAAAAGGTGCAGTAGTCCCAAGAAGAGATGGAGCCGTGCAAGGGGACGAGACGGTCACCTTAGCAGGCTTGGGGCTCGACCCACCCTCAGAGGAGTGAGGGGAGCAGGTAGAAAGAGTCCGGTCTGGGCCTAAACCGGGTCCTGTACTGGGGGCTACAGATCCCGGTCTTCCAGGATGGTCCGACTAAGGGGCCTGGTCGCCCACCCCATGAGCCTGGTGTGGTGTTTGTGTATAGCTGAGGAAGTCTTGGTTGTAAGGTTGATATAAAGTCAAGACTTGGTTACTGACTTTACTACTTATAAACGATTACATGACTAGTAGCTACCAAGCTTGGCAGGCATCCTGTATGCTCTTGTTTACTTTCTCTATCTCTGGCATCTCAGCCGCCGCACATAGAAAACGGATGGTACCGTTTTCTGTGAACATGACACCTGGGTAAGAGAAGTCAAGTAGTCATCCATGCAGCAAACCAATATCTAAAGAATGGGACCTGGAACTAAGGGATACCACCTACCAGGGCAGCCAGGGAGGCCGAGCGCGGGCCAGTGCAAGAAGGGTGCGTCGTCCCCAGCGGTGCTCCCCCTTTTCAACAGGGGAGTCCTACTACTTCGTCCATACTCCCACACTGGTGCTAAGACCCCCATTCCCCCTATCGCCCCAGCCTGGACACCCAACCATCCACTCAGGGCGGTCTCTCACAGGCGAGCCCTCCAGCGGGTGGCCCAATGGCTCACAAGGCCCCTACATGGTACCCTTCAGCACGTACACCACCCAAAGAGGGGGCACAGGCAACCCACACCGGTCCCAGGGATGTGTACGTGAGCCCCTCACCACGGCAAGGAGGCACCACGGAGGGGGTGAAGCCGGAAACCTGTCAAAGGTCTCCCAATTTGCCCTGAGGATTTTTTTCAAGCTGAATTTTATAATTTAGCAGTCGAGGAGTCACAATAACGTGACTGAAATATTTTGACCAACCACACACTAGAAAGTGAAGGGAAGACGACGTTTCGGTCCGTCCTGGACCATTCTCAAGTCGATTGTGACCTCTCCAGAGGTCAAAGGTCACAATCGACTTGAGAATGGTCCAGGACGGACCGAAACGTCGTCGTCCCTTTACTTTCTTGTGTGTGGTTTGATCAACAATTTAGCAATGTTTTGGCATTTACGTCTTCGGTGGGTAGGCGGTTCCATGGGTTTATAACACTGTGGGTGCAAAAGCATCTTCTGTTCTCAGTCCTACACTGTGGCTTGTTGAGCTTGAAACCGTTATTTTCACTGTTGCCAATGAAAATCCCTCCATCACTGGCATCAGTGAAACATGGAGACAAGAGGACCTAATTGAAGGGGGAATTCCATCTCCCGGGATACCATTCCACCTTTCAGAAAGGACAGAACAACAAGAGCAGGCGGGTAATGCTGTACGTGTAAGAGGACCTAGATGTAACAAATAATAAGGAACCTAACACTGTGGGATCCTCAGAATCTGTATGGTGCAACATACTAACATAAGATGGTCGCAAAATGACTTTGGGAGTATGCAATAGGGCTGACACAGCAGCAGCTGAGGATGTTCCTGTATGCATAATGTGATCAATGCGGCATCAGAAACCCAAACCCTAATAACTGGGGACTTTAACCATGAGACCATATATTAGGTAAGTCTAACATCACAAGCAGAGGAAGAACAATTTCTAGACCTGGTACAGGGCTCCTTTCTCATACAGCACGTGGTAGAGCCCACACGGGGTAGCAGCATTATAGACCTTGTGTTAACATCAGAAGACGGTATGATTCAAAATTTAGGAAGGGGAAAAGCTATAACCCCTTCGTGTGATCCCAATATTTTTAGATATACTACAAATACAGAAACCCATATAAAGGGCCATGATGATGAATTCCTAGATTACCATCGAGGTGACTATCAAGGAATGAGAGAGGAACTGCAAAACATTTCCTACGGAGAGCTGATTAAGGGCAGCAAACACTCTAAATTAACATTTTACATCAGTGTTCATACTAGAAAAGTTAGACGACATCCCATCACCCACACAAATGTTTCAAGGAGGTGAAGAGAATGAATTTAGGAATATAACCATAGAAGTAGACAACCATCAGTCTCAGGAGACTATGGAGTTGCGCTATGGTTGTTGGTCTGGAGAGACCTCTCCAGGGCGCAAAGCCAGGGTAGGTTCATACGGGTGAGAAGCTGTCACCCATGCAGCAGGTCACCCCTCTCCACGGCGCCGAAAGTCTCCAATGGAAAGGCAAACGCCAATACGATTGGTTCCATTGCTGTTGCGGGAACTGTCAGAACGAGGTTGAAGGACACAACTAACTGCCCCTAGGGGCTCCAGTTCCTGAGTTTACCTCGAGGATGGTAAAAGATGGCACAATATAACATGCGACATAATCGGGAAAAACATTGACAAACTAATATAGTCATAAACCCCAGGTGTGAAATGAGTACAATCCAAAGTCATAGAAGGAACTGACAGAAGAACTTTGCCTTCCTCTGAAATTACTTTTCACAAAGTCTCTGGACCATGGGATAGTCCCTCTAGATTGGAAATATGCAAGTGTCACCCTTATTTAAAAAAAAAAAGGGCAGAAAGAGCTCAGCGGAGAACTACTGCTCAATCAGCTTGACATCACACACCTGCAAGCTCATGGAAATAATCTTTTGTGAGGGAATCATTCACCATCTTTCAGTGAACAATCTTGTAAAATCGACAGAACATGCTTTTGTTAAAAATTATCCTGCCTTACAAATCTGTTTACATTTTTGGAAACGGTAACCAGCTACTCAGACAAAGGACTTCCTGTTGATGTAGTATAAATGGATTTTGTTAAAGCCTTTGATAAGTAACACGTGAATGACTGGTAAGGAAATTACAGGCCCATGGAATAAATGGAAGAATACTAGAGTTGATAACTTAATCTAGTCCCCATGGCATAGTGGTAAGACGCTCGCCTAGCGTCCCACTTGGGCTGGACGGTAGAGCAGCAGTCTTGCTTCATGAAGGTCGGCGTTCAATCCCCGACCATCGAAGTGGTTGGGCACCTTTCCTTCTCGCCGTCCCATCCCAAATCCTTATCCTGATTCCTTCCCAGTGCTATATAGTCGTAATAGCTAGGCGCTTTCCCTTGATAATTCCCTCCCTCCCTTACTTGTCTGGCGTTTCACAAGCGCTTTGGCCTGGGTTCGTATCCTGGCCGGGGAGAGTTTACTGGGCGCCAATCTTTAACTGTAGCCTCTGTTTACCAGTAAAATAAGTACCTGGTTGTTAAACAATTTGGCAAGTCGTAATCCAGGGAATATTAGGATTAAGGGCCTGCCTGAAACGCTATTCGTGCCAGTAGTTGTACAAGAATGTAAGAACGCTTGTATAAATAAAAAAATAAAGATAAATAAAATAATGGTTAAAACAAAGAAAACAAATAGTCGTGCTAAATGGGAATGAATCTGATTGGAGAAATGGGGTACGTGGGGTACCACAGGAGTCCAGTTTGGGACAAACCTTTTTGTCATATTCATCAGTAACAGATGAGAATATTACAAATCACATCATCAAATATGCAATGACACAACGATATATGGTAAAATGGGAAATTATAATGATATTGAAGCCTTACAAAGAGATCTACATAACTCCAAAAATGGTCAGAAGACTGCCAAATACTTTTTAATATTGACAAATGCAAGACCCTGCATGTAGGGCATAATAGCCCATGCCAAACTACCAAACTAATAACATTACATTACAGCAGGATGATGAAGGAAAGGTCCTCGGAGTCAAAATCCACCACTCAGTGAAAGTTGCACAGCAGGCAGTTGCCCAGCAGTCAAAACACCTAACCAAACACTTGGAATAATCAAGCGTACCTCTGACTTTAATGAAAAGAAGGTAACAATTCAATTGTATAAATCTCTGGTGCGATCTCATTTGGATTACTGTATCCAAGCATGGAGACCTCATCTTCAGAAGGATATAGTTGCTCTGGAGAAAGTGCAACACCGGGCAACAAAAATCAGTACAGAGCTAAGTCAATTCAAGTACAAAGAGCGATTGAGGGCCACAGGGCTAACAACACAGGCATGACACGGCGGATCTCATTGAAACTTTAGAAATACTGAACAATTTGGAGAATATTGATCTGTAAAATTTCTTCAAAAGGTCAAATATAAGACACACAAGAAGCAACGGTTTCAAGGTCAACAAGCCACAATGTAGGACTGAGAACAATAGATGTTTTTTCACGCATAGGGTTATTAATCAAAGGAACCGTCTACCCGATGACGCCGCAAATTCCAAAAGTCTGTTAACTTTTAAAGTACAGCTAGAAAAGATCATCAATGCAAATGGGGGGGACCTTCGACAAACCGCAGGCTTCCTGTCCTTGTCGAGGCCACTAGTGTTAGTAGCTTTCAGGTAAACTCAGGTATCCTCACGCTCGCACGCTAGATTACTATATTAGAGAATAAATTTCTTGATCACTACAAAATTTGGAATTAGTAGTGTACCACAGCAAATTTGTTGGATGAGTGATAATAATATGATAGAGACAATTCTTAGGAGGTTTAAACACTTTACCCAAAGAATGTAATACTAAAATTATTGTAATATAATTTGCAACATGTATTTGTGCGAGGACTTTTTAATTAGTGTAAATGAATGTGTAATATACAATATGATTATTAATTGTGTACTGTATGGATTTGTGAGCCCCTTGAGGGACCTCAATTAAACACAGCAGGGTAGTAATAGCCTAACCTTCTCTATCCTTTTGGATTATATTATTCCCATAAACTTACTTGAACCTGAACTAAATTGATCGCAACATACTGAGGGAAATTGACAATGTGAACAAGGAGAACCTCTTTAAATTTTGAGAAAGGAGAACATGAGGACACAAGTGAAAGTTGCAAACACAAATGAGTCGTAAAATGTTATGAAATAATAATACCCTCTACGGGTATAGTTTCACTGTCATCCTTGACTTCTTCTTGAATGGAACGCTCTCAAAGTTGTGGAAGTCACCACCATCCACAACTGTAAGACCAGACTCCAGAAATAATTCGAATATTAGAATAGTTAAATGATATCGCAGCAGGTAGAAGGATAGTAGGCGGAGAATAGAGAGCTAGACCTCACTTCACCGTGATCACTGCCAGGTAAGCAGAGAGTGTAGCGAGAGCAAAGTGTATGCTGCTTCCCCCGTACGCTCACCAACTGTACCTCCTGCTGGAGTCAAGCGGACTCTAAGCATTGTCACTCACTCCACCCACCATCAAACCCGGCCTTTTCATTCTATTTCCTCCCCGCCTATCCAGTCTATCTCCAACCAGTTCTTCTGATTCACCTGAGCACCTGACTCCTTCTCACCCCTCTTCTGTAGCTCCAGCTTACGCACGCTATACTAAATATCTGATCAATCATCTATTTTGCATAAACTTCCCAACCTAGCTTTATCGATACTTTGGATAACATTAAGAAACACTTCTCATCGGCAGTTCGCATAATCTAAATTACTTAATATATCTATAAATTTTATTTTTTATTAATATATTTAGATTAATTTTTCTCATCAAATAGAAACGACGTGAAAATGAATTGTTATTTACTTTACACCGTCAGTTGTATTGATTTGAAATAAATTTCTTGATATAAATTTTATTTTTCCTAGTAAGGAGATGGACAGAATAAATGTCGAGCTGACACTCAATCCTTGTAACTATTCTATTATATCACAGCAACATAATGTATATACATTCCCTCACAGGTGTTCAGCATGCAACGATAGATATAGGAAGGTTATCCATAGTCAGATCATCATCAGGAAGGTTATCCACAGTCAGACCATCATCAGGAAGGTTATCCATAGTCAGATCATCATCAGGAAGGTTATCCATAGTCAGACCATCATCAGGAAGGTTATCCATAGTCAGATCATCATCAGGAAGGTTATCCATAGTCAGATCATTAGAGATAGAATATTTGAAATTAATCTTATGATGGGACTAAAGCTTCTGCGTGATAACAAAAACAACATTGTGTCAGTTGCTCTGTTAGAACACATACGAAATGGAACTAGTGAGTCTAAGTGGATTCAAAGAACAGCCACTCATATTAAAATGATGGGACTGCACGATGTATATACAGATGAAAGAGTGCAGCACTTCCTTCCACCCTGGCAGATAGTACCTTTTGACAACCTGACCCCTGCATACCCCACCAAGAAACTAATCACAATCAACCCTCATGCTCAGCTTGCTGCTAAATTAAGCACCATAGAACACATTCACAATATACAAGTTGAAAACAACATTGCACAGACCATATACACTGACGGATCACTCAATACATCTACAGGGAGGGCAGGAAGTGCTGTTATTGCTCATCAGCCCGATGGCAGCACAATTGAAAGGAATATGCGAATTAGTAACTGGGCGTCAACTATGCAAGCCGAGTTGGTAGCGATACTGGTAGCACTCCAAATTATTGACAACACTGAAGTAGACAGCTTAATTATTTCTGACTCCCTTTCCTAACTACGAGCAATAAACAGTTTGCAATCAAGTAATAACGTGCTTGTCTTGGAAGCTAGACGTAGATATATAAGAATACTTAGGAAGAGGGTAAATATAAAAATGTTGTGGATTCCTTCTCACATTGGCCTGCAGGAACATGACAAAGTTGACGCCCTTCCTAAGGCTGCAGTAAATAAAGGCAGTATTGAACGGAATCTTGAGTTATCAAATAGGTCCCTTAAAAGTGTCATTAGACGAGAACTCCTGGATGAATTTGAAGAAAGTAGAACTGTGCAAACTGGAACTAGCAGGTCCATTGTTCACCACAATGAAATGTGTGAAGTAAAACATGTGTATGGGGCAAGTAACAAAGTCAGTGGACTAACAGATGTTGTCACAGCTCGTATAAGACTTGGCTATAAGTATCTCTGGCAGTTCGGCTTGTATAGGGATCTAGACCTCTCCGCTTACTTCAGGTATAATCACCGATAGCACTACAGACCATTACCCCACATTTCTCCCAACTAACATTATCAAAAGGGAATTAAGCTTTAGGCTGCACAATGAAACTGCTATAGACAATTTTATAACTGCTGCTGATAATGTCAACTGGGAATCCGAGTTAGGTAACATAGGAGACATCAACCTAGCAGTGCAATCTTTTCTTCAAAAGACTCTTAACCTTTATAACACCCACTGTCCTAGGCTTTCAAAACAAGTCACAACCAAAAGGCTTAACAATCCTTGGCTTACAAAGGGAATACTTAAATCCATTAATAAAAAACATGACCTTGAGAGGAAGTATAGGTTAGGAACCGTCTCCAAAGAATTTTCAAAGAATTACTCGTTATTGCTATCTAAAATAATTAGACGATCCAAAACTAAATTCTACGAAGATAGATTTACCCAAATAAAGAGTAACATTAAAAAAAACTTGGAGCACAATCTCAGAAATATTGGGATCAAAGAAGATTTTTAATAACAAACCAACACTCCTGTCCAGTAACGATGGTCAGCTTTCAGCCTCTGATTCTGCTATTGAGTTTAATAGGTTCTTCTCTTCCATTGGGTCATCCCTTGCAAATGATATTCCAACTTCCAGTACTGATGTTAAGGACTATCTTACAGGTAACTATCCACAGTCTCTGTACCTAAAGCCTGCTAATTCCACTGACGTCAATGAGATAATCCTTTCCCTTAAAACCAAGTCTAGTGCCCTTGATGAGATACCAACTTTAATTTACAAAAAGCCTCCAGATCTTTAGCCCCTGCTATTGCATTGCTCTTCAACAAGTCACTTGAACTCCAAACCTTTCCAGATATTCTAAAGAAAGCGAGAGTAACCCCTGTCCACAAATGTGGTGATCTCACAGATGTTAACAACTACAGACCTATATCAATCCTGCCTAACTTGTCAAAAATATTTGAAAAACTAATCTACAAGCAGCTTTACTCTTATCTAGCCAAACACAATATACTTAGCTCTTGTCAATATGGCTTCAGACCCAAAAAAAGCACTAACGATGCACTTATTAGTATGATTAACTTGATTCATGCAGCTCTTGATAAAAATGAGTTCCCTGTTGGGTTATTTGTGGACCTGCGTAAGGCTTTTGACACTGTCAACCACCAAAACCTTCTTCTTAAATTACATCATTATGGAGTCAGAGGACACTCCCTGCAATACCTCAAATCTTACCTTACTGACAGGCTCCAGTATGTTTCTGTGAATAATTCAATTTCTCCCACCCTACCCATCAACATCGGTGTTCCTCAGGGCAGCATACTTGGCCCTCTCCTCTTTCTCATCTACATTAATGACCTTCCAAATGCCTCCCAACACCTCAAACCAATTCTTTTTGCTGACGACACAACCTTCATTTACTCCAGTCCTGACCCCCTTGCTCTAAATGCCACAGTAAATACTGAGCTAAATAAAGTCCATCTTTGGCTAACTGCCAACAAACTCACCCTTAACATTGACAAAACTTTCTATATTCTGTTTGGCAATAAATCCTCTAATCAAATAAATCTCAAAATTAACAATACCCAAATTTGTAACAAATTAGATGGTAAGTTCCTTGGCGTTCTCATTGACCACAAGCTGAATTTCCAGGGACACATTCTAAATATATCAAAAAAAGTTTCAAAAACTGTTGGCATTCTCTCTAAGATCAGATATTATGTACCCCGACCTGCCCTGGTGACTCTCTATTACTCCCTCATCTATCCATATCTCAACTATGGTATTTGTGCTTGGGGTTCTACTACCCAAAATCATTTACGTCCTCTAATTACTCAACACAAAGCTGCTATTAGGACAATATCCAACTCTGGCCCCAGACATCACTCGGTACCCCTACTCAAATCTCTGAATATGTTAGATATTAAGTCACTGCACATTCTCTCATGTGTATCATACATATATAAAACGCTGAACTGTAATGCCAATCCTGAACTCAAAAGCTTCATTGCTGGTTGTAACAGAACCCATGAGCACCACACCAGAAATAAATACAGTTTTGATATTCCAAGAGTACGGCTTAATCAAACTAGAAATGCTCTACAAATCAAGGGACCCAGAATGTGGAATGACCTCCCCAACCATGTTAAAGACTGTACCTCTCTCAACCAGTTTAAGATTAAAACTAAACACTACCTAATAAATTCCCTGTAACCTACCTTACCCCTCTATTGTCAACCCATGTCTGATAATTTTTTTTTTTTTTTTTTTTTTTTTTTTTTTTTTTTTTAATCAATGCTGTTTGTCAACATTTTGTATTTGTGCTGCTTTTTCTGTCATGTTCCCCCCTTTTTCTCATCTTTATTTGTATTTGTTCTCAACACATTTTATTCTTTATGCTCAATTAGTATTAAGTTCTAGATAATAATGTTCTTCCTGCCCGAAACGCATTGCGTAATAGTGGCTTTAGACATTGTATGTACTAGCTCTATCTATAATTCGATCCATTAATGTAACCTCACTTGTATGTATATACCTTACCTGAATAAACATATTTATTTATTTATTTATTTAGATGAAGTAAAGTGTAAAGTGTGTGGACAAAGACAGGAACACACACTCGAACACTATATCTTGGATTGTAGTAAAATTGAGCCATTTAGAGATAAATCTAAGCTCACTCTGTATGATATGGCAACCTATCTTATTACCATGGAAAAATTACCTGAAATCCTTGCACTGTATCCAATTTCGCTTCCAGCAGATGAACGACATATGAGATTCAGAAACAAGTAGTGTATTGTGAGGACTAATAATAAACAGAAGCTCCCCTATGACTCTGTAATGTCCCCATTGGTCAAACTATTATGTATTAGCGATAAGACCTACCATTAATGTATGATGACTTACTGTAAATATGTAGCTCTTGAAATAGCACTTACTCTGTAACTAGCTGACATTGTAACTATAAGGTGTGAAGGATAGATGTAATTTTTAATGTAATAATCTAAGATGAGGTCTGATAAAGACCTTTTGTGCCCTCTGTAATGCTTTTGCGCTACCGCTCACAGGATGAGTATGGGGTGCAAAATAAATAAACTAACAATAAATATGCAATAAATATGCTAGTTTATGCGATAAACTAGCCGCCTTCGGCGGCAACAATCAAAATCAGTCAGATCATCATCAGGAAGGTTATCCATAGTCAGATTATCATCAGGAAGGTTATCCACAGTCAGATCATCATCAGGAAGGTTATCCACAGTCAGATCATCATCAGGAAGGTTATCCACAGTCAGATCATCATCAGGAAGGTTATCCACAGTCAGATCATCATCAGGAAGGTTATCCATAGTCAGATCATCATCAGGAAGGTTATCCACAGTCAGATCATCATCAGGAAGGTTATCCACAGTCAGATCATCATCAGGAAGGTTATCCACAGTCAGATCATCATCAGGAAGGTTATCCATAGTCAAATCATCATCAGGAAGGTTCATCCACAAAGTCATTTATTCGCATCAACAAAGCATGTCATATTAGAAAGTTTCCATGCGGGACCGCATCTGGGTAATTCACCATTTGTAACTCATTAAAGGTCAATACTAGTGGGTACACTGAGGACCTGCACCGCTTCGTTTTGCATCCGTAGCGATTCATTATCTCGTATAATAGCTTTAGTTTCGTCTAGTGATTTTAGTTGTTTCTTTACTTCATCTGCTGTTGCTTCAATATTTAACAGTCTCTGACCTTGGGTTACCTCCTTTTCTAGCACTGGAAGTTGTTCAGGCTCAGTTGTGAACACTACAAGGAAGCGGGCATTGAGTTTCTCACAAATTCCCTTATCATTTCCTATATATTCACCTCTCCCTTTCCAAAACCTAGTTACTTAGTCGTTCACTGTCGTCTTCCTTCTTATGTAGGAGAATATAAAAATTATGTAGGCGTTTTGGTGGTTTCTTTACTTTAGAAGCAATATCACTTTCATAATTTTCTTTCTACACACTTCTTATATTTATGTATTCGTTCCTTCCCCAGTTGCATCTATTCTGATTCTTCTCTGTCATTTGAGCTCTGTATTGATTACACTGCCTCCTGCTCTTAGTTTTTGCTTCTTGCTATTGCCTACTGACCCACGGGTTATTATATTCTCTCATACTTTTTTATCATATTGTTTGGTATAAATCTCAGCCTCTTTACATCTTAGTTTGACTTAGCCCATCATTTCCCACTAAACTCTTCCTTCCATTGTACACTTTCAAAGGTACTCTCTTACTTTCATGTAATCCCCTTTTCTATAGTCTAATCAAAACTACAAGGTGACACTGAATGCGTTTTAACAGTGAGACAAATAAGAAGCCAAATAAAGCATATTAAGGCACAGTCAGAAGTGGCGAGAAGAGGTATAGTGTATGAAGGAAGTCAAACCTTGCAACATTACATGTTTGTGAGTCAAAACACCCATTTCATTATGGTAACAGGAGAAATGCTTGGAGTGTCTCTGTACATATGCGACTCGATCAGGCTTGTACATATGTGGCTCAGGCTTGGGTACAAATATTACTGGGAATATGAAATAGGTGTTAATGATAATGACACGATGTGTAAACTATGTGGAATGTTAAGGTTTCACATCCCTCACCCATTATATTCTAGATTGCCCGTTGATTAATGTATATAGAAACACTGAGATAATTATCTGAATGTCTATTGCAAATTGTCTGTGTACCTAGTCATAAAAGTATTTGTGTGTACGTCTGGTAACATACTACATGTGTAGAAGAAGTTAGTTTAGTTCATTTATTATGCACCCCATACGCATCTTGCGGGCGGTAGTGGAGAGGGTTGTAGAGGCACATAATGGGCTCAGGGACTGAACCCCACAGTTCATTTAGCCAAGCAAGTTACCATCTTGATGAGCTAGTTACAAAATTCAATGCACATTGTCACATCAGCAATGGGTTCGAGATCGACCACAAGTACAGTTTCTAAATTAAGCAACTGACATGTGGATAACTAGTGTCACAATTGATATTGATTGGATGTGGATAGCTAGTGTCACAACTGATTGATAGTGATGCATCAAATGAACAAATCCACAAGGGCCGTGACGAGGATTCGAACCTGATTCCGGGAGCATCCCAGACACTGCCTTAATCGACTGAGCTACGACAGGGTAAAAGGGTTGTGGATTTGCTCACAATTGATATGTTTGTCCTACACACCGCCCCCCAACCAGTGGGCAGCAGTGGATAGGTTACAATCACTTAGTTACTACCTACGGTTAGCAAACTGAGAATATTTGGCTAAAATTCTGGTAGCAGATCATTTTGAATGAAATATTTACACATCGCTGGAACATTGGTTATAGAATTGTCTCTAAATTCACGTATCTTTTCGCACTCCATCACATAGTGACGGAGGGTGTGCGAATGATTTTGTTGACACAGTTTACATTTGGTCAGGTCTACATCGGCAGATAATGAGAAATGAGAATTCCCAGAGATACTTGTAACCGAGTCCAAGCCGAGCAGTAGTAACATCTGTGTAAAAGAAGAAATGTAAATATTTATAACTCAGAATGTTCCATAATATGTTTATTGTTTGTGATGTGTATTTATATATATGAACACGTTGTTCTGAACGGGGTGAGAATAGCTTGAGCTACATCATCTCTTTATGTGTATTTATACCTCAATAAACTTATTTCAGTTTCAATCTTTCCCTGACCCCATGTCTTGTGGTCAATGTTTTATGTTCGATCATGAAGTCAAATACCAGTATCACTGGCTCCTAGTGGTATTTCATGCTCCAAATTTCCTATATCCTTCTCATTCTGGAGGAAGATCAGGTCCTGTCGACTTGGTACCCCTCGTGTGTCATCCTTTACATGCTGTGTTAAGAAGTTTCTTTCCACAACATCCATTTTCCTTGCTCTCCATGTTTCTTCACCACCATGGGGATTTCTCGATTCCCAATCGGTCTCTTTGTGATTTAGGTTTCCCCATGACTAGTAGTATAGCTGTCATTCTGTGTGCTGTTGTTGCAGCTCTCTACACTTCATCTGTGCGTGCGCTGTTGTTATCATCACATTCCTGTCTGGATATTCAGTTGCTTGCTGGGTGGTTGTAAATTGCCATGACCACTGTCCTTTTCCCATCTGCTGTCTGGATCCCAGTGACAGAGCCTAAGTATCCATTTGTGTTTTGATTTTATAGTTATATAAACTTCCTCTTTTATTTGATTAGGAGTGCAGCTTCCCTTCCTTGTCTTTGTTTTCTTCCTTCCCTTATTACTTGGTATTTGTTACGGCCTCACTTAGCCAGTAACCGGATTCTTTCCATTCAAACTTTCTATCGGGCCTTAATGCCTCTTATGTCCAGATCCAACCCCAAGTCATAGGCAAGTTATTAAGGACTAGCAGTAATAGTCAATCCAACCGGAATGGGGGTACACAACACTAAACAAAACCATTACCTCGTGAACTTTTTAATTATATACACTTACTACACGTATACAACACATAACACCGCAGGTGTCACTTTCACACAGGACAGTACAAAAGAACTTTTACGATCTTCTATACCGGCGAGTTCACTCCTATCATACAACGTTCAATGTACTTTCCCTGAGTCTTTCTTCTCAAGTACTCTTGCCGGCGAGTCCACCTTTCTCAGAAAATCTTAAGCCAGTCCTCCACAGTGACAATGTTTGTGGTACAGTGTTTGACCAGTGTCAAAACACCGCTTCGACTCTCCAGCAACATGCTGGCTGGTCTTTAATAACACAGTGGCTGGCTTCTCCTAAAGGCTTCATCTATACCAAGCCTTAACTAAGAAGACAGACGGACGTTAATTCCATCTAGTAACTCAACTTGGCAATCCCGGGATATGTCAGTAAAATCACCAATATTTCACTGGTTATCACAGACATTTTATAGTCTCCACCGACTCGACCCACTTGTTCCCACTGGAACAGGTGATGAGTTCAGGACTGCCATGGATGAACTAGATTTTGTCGACCAAGGTACCATCCATATCACTTCTGAAGAGTAAAAATTGTCTATTAAGATGGAAACAACACAGGTATCAGTAAGATCACAGCCTTCCACCAGGGAACACAAAATAGGGTCGGGTGAGCTCAACAGATGGCATTGACATCTTCACAATGTCAATGCCATCATTGACATTGACATTGACATTGACGTCCAGCCCAAGCCCTACTTGAGCTGGACGGATGAAGCGACGGTCTCGCTTCATGCAGGTCGGCGTTCAATCCCCGACCTTCCAAGTGGTTGGGCACCATTCCTTCCTCCCGTCCCATCCCAAATCCTTATCCTGACCCCTTCCCAGTGCTATATAGTCTAATGGCTTGGTGCTTTCCCTGATAGTCCCTGGAATATAGCATCAGAGATCATATAATTTAATTTTGTTTCTGCAATTACAATTAAA
>WNGS01006886.1:7888-20712 GCA_020271785.1 Procambarus virginalis
GATCCCAGAAAACTTTTATGACATAGGAAGTGGCAGAGGCACTTAAACTAAAACCTGTAATGCAGGTTAAATTAAATATGTCAGGGTTCGTGATAAACATAGGACCCCAAGACTACACAGTAATCCAGCCACTAGTACGCCTAGGCGGTTATACCCGACCTGTATAGGCAATAGTGGTTGATCAAATCCCGTTTGACCTAAATGTTAAGGGGTCTAGGGAAAACAGCCAGTTTCCTACAGGAAAAGGGAGTCAAATTGGCTGATAACAAGATAACGTCTCACCGCCTCACCGATGTAGGTCTACTCGTAGGGGCAGACTATTACTACCAGTTTATTACAGGACAAACCAAACAACGAGGAATGAACCTGTTAAGGTCAGCAGGAGGCTATTTACTCACAGGTGCAGTCTTAAACCTGAAGAAGCCTATGCCTGCTGACAACCAACACTAATAGGAAATTAAACTGTTAGCTGAAATAAATCTCCAGCCACTAAGGACAAAGGGGAAAAATACAGCTTACTAAATAAATTAAAGATTGTGTTTGGTACAATTAATATTAGCCGAGATGTTTCTATGGGTCTCAGCGGATAATCAGTGGCCAGCAGCCTAAACAGTTGCAAGTCACCGTGATAAAGCCACTGACTCCACTTCAGTCCCAGAACTATTATTGACGGTAATAATTTTCTACATTCAGTCCTCTAAGCAGAATAATAAAATACAATAAAGCTAGAAAGCCTAGCACCCAAGCAATTTAGTGGGAAAGTTAAGTCATAAAGAAACTTCCCACACCTGCAAATCCCTACACAGACAGTAGTCCAGTACAAGCTGAAGCAGCAGGTCAGCCAACAATAACCATAAAATACCCTAGGATAAGTCTTCACAGAAGATCGCAGTTAAAATGCCTTAGAGTAAGTCTTCACAGGAGAAAACCGCAGTTAAAATGCCTTAAGGTAAGTCTTCACAAGAGAAGATCACAGTTAAAATGCCTTAGGGTAAGTCTTCACAGGAGAAGACTGCAGTTAAAAAACCTTAGAGTAAGTCTTCAAAGAAGAAGACCGAAACCAGTTTCTCTGGGCCATTTTAGTAACCCACTTAAAGAAATATTCACTTGCAGGGTTGCATCAGTTTTGCTTGGAGCTACTTGTTCCTTCTCGTTTCTGCTCTTAAGCAACCTTAGAATCGTCTTTGAAGAAACCCACGAGCACAAACAAAATTGAAAACTTGCAATAGCCTGTAAGAGAACACTTACCAGAGGACCATCAGTAGTGAAACAATTCGTAACGGATCATCTCTACCTAATACCTTCCAAGAAAGATTAATTGTAGTAACAATGGATCAAATTATCTTAAACAACCTTATGTTTCTCACTACAGAATAAACTCATAATAACCTTTTAAGATATATGTGCTCTGTTATGCCTCAAGAAAGGGTTATAGCACTGTAGCCTATCATACACAATTAGCATTAATTAACCCTCTATTTAGGTTAGCTTTAGGAAAATTAGTTAGGGTCAGCAGAGTACAAGCTGAGTCTGTACTCTCTAAAGAAATACAGCTGACTATTACCAGAGACTGATTCCAATATCTTCATTTAAACTTGAGGATGAGGTAACGAGTCTTCAGTGACAAGCCTGTGGACCGTAGCCTAACTGGTTACAAGTCACAAAGACCATGCCACTGGTCTCGCTGTCGTCTCCAAGTCTTCCTGGATTTTAATGAATGAACATACTCAGTTCTCTGAAGTAAATAAAACTTAACTAGATTAGAAACTTAATAACACTATAAAGTAGCCTAAAATACCCGTCCGACAAAGACTGTCACACAAACAATGCAAACTCAAACTTAGGCAATATTTTAATTCTGCATAAGTGCAGACAATTCGTCGTTTGAGGTTGAGGTGACCCTAGGAGTCTCCAGTGGTGAGTCAGCTTCTAGTAACTCGATCAGTTAGAAGTCACAACGACCCTGGTCACTGATCTTACTGTAGATTTTGAAGTCTCCTTGATCTTAAATGACCTTATGACTAATCCTTTAACCACTAAGTAGATGTACCCATGAGACAGGGTCAAATGACTTAGGGTCTTCATGGCTGTCACACAGATCCAGGACATTCGTCATGTACGTACTGACTACTTTACTAACATAAATTAAGTTATATATATTTTTTTTGGGGGGGGTGGAGGGGGGGAGCGAGCATCAGGTATGTCAGTACTGAACAATGAACTACGACCCATGTTTTCTCTCCCCCAGAGTTATGTCAGAAATTTCCAACACCCCAAATACTAACTGTAGTAAAAGTGTTATTGTATTATTGTACCCGGATGGATGCTCGCTTGACTGTTTTGTTGTTGTCAGACAAGCTGTGTCGTGCCTGTGTACAGGTTAGTTTAGTGTTCACTCCTAGTTAATTTCTATTTGTTCTAGCGTTAGTCATGTGTACTTTGCTTATTATATTATATATCTTAAGCACTGTTAGTCTTTATAAGTTTTGTATAATATATGGCTTGTGTATTGCAGGATGTAACTGTACTGTAATTATTTGTTCAATAAAGCCACATGTATGGCAATGCTTCTCCTTTACCTCAATTTATTGAACAAATAATTCAGCCAGTGAACATGGAGCGGTTACTGCGGCCCGAGCGGTTTGCTACTGACCCAAACGCCACCAACGCCGCTCAGGAATGGCGTCACTGGCTCAAGATGTTCCAAAACTTCACTCTTGCAGTAGAAGAAAATACTCCCACCGTGGACAAGCTGCGTCTCTTAATAAACTACGTTGCTCCACGTGTGTTCGACTACATAGCTGACTGCACTACGTATGATGCTGCTGAAAAATCCCTAACAGAACTGTTTGTGAAGCCCAAGAATGAAGTATTCGCAAGGTATGTGCTTGCAACACGACGCCAAGAACCCGGTGAGTCACTTGATCAGTTTCTTCAGGCTTTAAAGTTATTAGCTAAAGATTGCCAGTTCAAAGCAGTGACTGCTGTAGAAGCCAGTGATAACTATGTGAGAGATGCTTTCATTAATGGGCTAGGTTCTGCCACAATAAGGCAGCGCTTACTTGAAAATAGAACTTTAGACTTACAGTCAGCCTTTGACCAGGCTCACACTCTAGAAACGGCACAGAAACTTTCTGCCTCTTATGCTCAGCCAGGGGTTACAAACGCTGCCATGGCACTCTCATTAGACCTGGAGGACTTAGGAGGACAAGAAAGTGCAGAAGAAAAAGTTGACACAGTTTCTGCAGCTACAACTAGTGGTTTAAAGTGCTTCTTTTGCGGTTACACTCGACATCCTCGCAGTCGATGTCCGGCTAGAGAGGCTCTGTGTATGAATTGCAAGAAAAAGGGTCATTATGCTAAGGTCTGCCGATCTCTGAAACAGACTAATAGTGCTTCAAACACCCAACATTCCGCTGCTATGCTTGCTACTTTAGCTGGGACTTCGCCCGCATGCCTCAATAAATCAGTGCTTAGCTCTAAGATCAATGGTATTCCAGTCAGTGCACTGATTGACACTGGTAGCTCTGAGAACTTTATTCATAAGAATATTGCCGAGCAGAGTGGGTTACTCGTCTATCCTGACAATGGGGCAGTTTCTATGGCTACTGTATCGTTCTCTTCAAAATTCCTGGGTCAGTGTTCTGTAGACTTAGAATTACAAGGAGAAACTTACCATGGTGTGAATCTCAAAGTGTTACCCGATTTGTGTGCTGATGTGATTTTAGGTCATAACTTTTTACAAAATCATTCTGTGCTTGAGATGGCTTTTGGAGGAGATAGACCTCCTCTTAGAATATGTGGATTAGCTGCCGTCAAAGTTCCGGCTCCATCTCTCTTCAGTAATTTAGCACCAGACTGCAAGCCGATTGCTGTAAAATCCAGACGCTATTCTGAGGCTGACAAGTTGTTTATTAAATCTGAGACCGCTCGGATGCTACGTGAAGAGATAATTAGACCCAGTCATTCTCCATGGAGAGCCCAGGTATTAGTAACTAAAGGAGAACATCACAAGAAAAGAATGGTTGTAGATTATTCACAAACAATCAATCGATTCACGGGGCTGGATGCCTACCCCTTACCACACATAGATGAGATTGTGAATAATGTTGCTAGATTTAAAGTATACAGCACGCTAGACTTGAGAAGTGCTTACCATCAAGTGGGTTTAACAGAGGAAGAAAAACCCTATACAGCCTTTGAAGCTTGTGGGAAGCTTTTTGAATTTAATCGTATCCCTTTTGGGGTCACTAATGGAGTGGCTAGTTTTCAAAGGGTAATTGATGGCATCCTTGAGAAAGAAGGAGTGGAGGGTACCTTCGCTTACGTTGATGATGTCTGTGTGTGTGGAGAGTCTGAGGAAGACCATGATAAAAATCTGAAACATTTTATGGACGTTGCGAGAAGATATAACCTGACCCTGAATCTTGAAAAGTGTAGTTTTCGACTCAGGTCTATAAAGCTGTTGGGATATCTTATACAAGAAGGAGAAATTAGACCTGACCCGGAACGCCTCGAGCCACTGTTAAAACTTCCACTACCAAGTAACACAGGTTCTTTACGCAGAACAATGGGAATGCTTGCACATTACTCTCGTTGGGTGCTGAGTTTTTCTGAGAAGATCCGTCCTCTCTCTCATGCCAATGATTTTCCCTTATCTGCTGCTGCTGCGAAAGCTTTTGAAGGATTGAAACAAGACATTGCTGAGGCAGTGGTTCGAGCAATCGACCCAACAACTCCTTTCACTGTGGAAACCGATGCTTCAGATCATGCTATTGCCGCTACCCTAACCCAGAATGAACAACCAGTAGCTTTCTTCTCCCGAACACTTTCAAATAGTGAACAAAGGCACTCATCAGTGGAGAAGGAAGCGTATGCCATTGTGGAAGCCCTAAGGAAGTGGCGACACTATCTTATTGGTCGCCATTTTCGGCTTGTGACTGACCAGCGCAGTGTCGCTTTTATGTTTAACTCTAACTCAGCTGGTAAGATTAAAAATGATAAAATTGCTAGATGGCGAGTCGAACTCTCCTGTTACCACTATGACATTGTATATCGCCCAGGTAAAAAGAACATACCAGCTGATGCATTCTCACGTGTATGTGGTGCCACCAGTATGGATGAATTAAAGGAATTGCATGACAATCTGTGTCACCCTGGAGTGTCTCGTATGGCTCATTTTGTCCGATGTCGAAATCTGCCTTATTCTGTGGAGAAGTGAAGAAGATGACTAATTCTTGCTCTGCATGCTCTGAACTTAAACCTCGGTTTTGCAAGTTTGACTCTGGGCATTTGATTAAAGCTACTCAGCCATTTGAAAGACTCAACATAGATTTTAAAGGACCACTTCCATCACATTCAAGGAATAAATATATCCTTACTGTTGTAGATGAATTCTCTAGATTCCCTTTTGCATTCCCTTGTTCAGATATGACTACTGGTACAGTAATTCAGTGCCTGGTGCAGTTGTTTGCAATCTTTGGTATGCCTGCATATATACACTCTGATAGGGGAACTTCGTTTATGTCGGAGGAGTTGAAAGATTTTCTACTAAAAAAAGGGGTAGCAACTAGCCGTACGACTCCTTACAACCCTAGAGGAAATGGCCAGGCTGAGAAGTACAATGGGATTATTTGGAAGACAGTGCTGCTAGCTCTTAGGACGAGAGGCTTAGATGTATCCCAATGGGAAGTTGTTCTTCCTGATGCACTCCATTTTATTCGATCACTGTTGTGTACCTCTACAAATTGTACACCGCATGAACGATTCTTCCAGCATACAAGAAGATCAACTTCAGGGCGAACACTACCTACGTGGCTTGCTTGCAGAGGCCCTGTCCTCCTAAAACGTCAGGTGCGGCAAAGCAAAAATGATCCTCTAGTTGATGAGGTTGAGGTCGTAGATGTGAATCCGGAATATACCCATGTCAAGTTCCCGGATGGCAGGATTACTACTGTATCATTACGACACCTCACACCCATGGCCACAGAGGGCTGCGAGAGTTTGGACCCCAATCTCAATATTCAACAGCAACACCCAACGATTGTGAAAGATGGGGTAAACCCCAACCCGCCTCATCCTGAACGGCCTCATCCTGAACTACCTCATCCTGAACTACCTCATCCTGGACTACTTCGTTCCGAACCACCTAACCTAGAAACACCTAATTGGAAACCTTTCTCTGATGTAACATTCCCTCGAGAAGGTGGTATGCAGGAACCGACTGGAACACTAGAGGCATCAACTTTGCAGGAGTCCCTTCGACGATCTGGAAGGACGCGCAGTACCCCTACTCATCTTCGGGACTATGTTACTTAAAGCTAGAAAGGGTGAATGTAGTAAAAGTGTTATTGTATTATTGTACCCGGATGGATGCTCGCTTGACTGTTTTGTTGTTGTCAGACCAGCTGTGTCGTGCCTGTGTACAGGTTAGTTTTGTGTTCACTCCTAGTTAATTTCTATTTGTTCTAGCGATAGTCATGTGTACTTTGCTTATTATATTATATATCTTAAGCACTGTTAGTCTTTATAAGTTTTGTATAATATATGGCTTGTGTATTGCAGGATGTAACTGTACTGTAATTATTTGTTCAATAAAGCCACATGTCTGGCAATGCTTCTCCATTACCTCACTAACCCTTGACACAATAAGATAAAATCCGTTGTGTTAAGACACTAATTTAACTAACCGTACTAATAATCTAATTATTGAGAGTTTAGAAGTTCTAGAACATGCAAAGGTCAGCTGCCACATGTTTGCGGTGACTATTCTTTTGCCTAACACTTGATAAAACTCTGTCTGTAATCTGCTTTTATTCGTGATTGCCATCTTAGACTGAGTTGAATTAATTTCTAGTTCGAATTCTTGGATTTCCTCTTTACAGTAATGTTTAAAACTGCTGTGAATAAATGTTTCATGGAGAAAGAGAAGTGATTATACTTGGCATTCTTTCTCAGTATAACATTTCCTAGATTATTTAATTCTTTGCAGTAAGCTATCAGAAACAGTATAAAACTGTTCATAATAATTGTGGATAATATAATCACTCAGAAATTAGCATCTTCCTTTCACGCCATATTTGTGCTTATAAGTGACGCGTGTCTCTTGGAGGTGCAAGTTGAGCAGCAGAGACGTGTCCTAGAACGAGTACCATGCATCGGACTGCCGCATTTTTCAAACACAAAAGACCGTGTCTCGATTGTATATCATCATACTTTTATTTCGAGCTCTGTAAGATTAGAATTTCAACCGGGCTATGATGCATGCCTTGCAAACAAACATAGTAAGCTTTTGTCAATTCCACTGGGTATTGCCTCAATATAATTGTAATGCGTATAGTAAGCAATAGCAATTAGTATACTGTAAACTGTTAGCAGATCTACAATGGCGACGAGAGAGGGTACTACACCTGTTTCAGTATGCAGGAGTACTGGACGCAGTAACCACGAGGTGTACATTGCATGCTTGATCCAGTGTCCAGGCTGGTCTAGGAAGGATTTGTCTTTCCAGCTAAGCCACGCGTTCTCACCGTTATCCTATAGTAGTGTATTCTAGTAACTAATTTATTTAACTAATTTTTTTTAACTTTTAAGTTTAGCATCATTAATCTATCCCCAAATTTTGTGGAAGTGGAAACACCCGACAAGTAACCAAATATTAATACAGTTCACTCATACAATCCATTTAATCCTCTAATTATAATAATACTAAGAAATACTTGCTGGGAAATTCCCACAACTACAACTATTTACCTGCTTTTGTAAGTACCGTGTGAAGAAAAATGCGACAGCCACCGCATACAACACTAAGAATATCCTCATCAAGCCTCTTGGGTTATAATCTGTAATTATACGACAGAGGCTGATTACAATACATTTATCAAACCATCTAAGTAAATAATAGACTGTACATATAATTACAGAATAGTGGTTGATGCCCTTATGCGTTAAGAAATCCTTTGACATAATTGTGCACATCCCCCTCATGGTTACTTCCTTTATGATAATGGTTTTTATTTATTTATGGTTTAATTTATGAAACACCTTAAACATTGAGACGATTTTTGTCGAAGTACAGATTCACTTTGTCCCCCTTGTTGTTCGACGCTTCAGATCGGCTTGCAGCCCCATCCACATCACTGCACTAATTGTGGAGATGGTCACTCTGCTTGTTAAACATTTTATATGTATTCAAAATTGAAACAAGCGATGTTTTTGTTTAAAGCTTAATGAAAGTAAATATTAAAAAATGAGTGAACAGAAAAAACTAGGCATCTTGGCGTTCCATCTTCCCTTACTTATGCTTGAGGAACTCGTCCAGCATCTTGACTCCCACCACTCTAGATCCTAGACATTAACGTCACTCGCACCTGTAAACGGCTACATCCATCTCTGGGTGAACAACCATGTCCGACCATTGACTTGAGGTCTGCCGAACTTGACAGTTCTTCTACCACTCCTTCCCAGGCATCCAACCGAACCACCGGGGTACTCACACCTCTGTTACTCACCATACTGTGAGAGATGATGTACACCATTCCCAGGCATCCAACCGAACCACCCGGAGTACTCACACCTCTGTTACTCACCATACTGTGAGAGATGATGTACACCATTCCCAGGCATCCAACCGAACCACCCGGAGTACTCACACCTCTGTTACTCACCATACTGTGAGGGATGATGTACACCATTCCCAGGCATCCAACCGAACCACCCGGAGTACTCACACCTCTGTTACTCACCATACTGTGAGAGATGATGTACACCATTCCCAGGCATCCAACCGAACCACCCGGAGTACTCACACCTCTGTTACTCACCATACTGTGAGGGATGATGTACACCATTCCCAGGCATCCAACCGAACCACCCGGAGTACTCACACCTCTGTTACTCACCATACTGTGAGAGATGATGTACACCATTCCCAGGCATCCAACCGAACCACCCGGAGTACTCACACCTCTGTTACTCACCATACTGTGAGGGATGATGTACACCATTCCCAGGCATCCAACCGAACCACCCGGAGTACTCACACCTCTGTTACTCACCATACTGTGAGGGATGATGTACACCATTCCCAGGCATCCAACCGAACCACCCGGGGTACTCACACCTCTTACTTAACATACTGTGAGGGATGATGTACACTCGGCTGCCTCCCGCTCTCCACATTACTGACACTCATCATAAAGTCAGAGAACATGAGGACAAAGACACATCCGCATAACAGGTCTCCTACACTCTGCTCTCACAACTTATACAAAATTAAAAAAAAATTATTTCTTTTCATTTCACCATGAAACTATAGTGTCCTCTTTGGCCCACCAAACTGAAGCACGTTCATTAGAGAACCACTACTGGGTTCATTACCTTCAGTGAACTGAAGAGCATCCATGATTGCCTTCCTCTACTATGTCTTCCACAAACACACCAACAACCCGTCCATTACACTTACTCCAACACCAAACTTCCTCACTGTTAAGATGAGCCATGTCTCTGGTCACTGTTAAGGTGAGTCATGTCTCTGGTCACTGTTAAGGTGAGTCATGTCTCTGGTCACTGTTAAGATGAGCCATGTCTCTGGTCACTGTTAAGGTGAGTCATGTCTCTGGTCACTGTTAAGGTGAGTCATGTCTCTGGTCACTGTTAAGGTGAGTCATGTCTCTGGTCACTGTTAAGGTGAGTCATGTCTCTGGTCACTGTTAAGGTGAGTCATGTCTCTGGTCACTGTTAAGGTGAGTCATGTCTCTGGTCACTGTTAAGGTGAGTCATGTCTCTGGTCACTGTTAAGGTGAGTCATGTCTCTGGTCACTGTTAAGGTGAGTCATGTCTCTGGTCACTGTTAAGGTGAGTCATGTCTCTGGTCACTGTTAAGGTGAGTCATGTCTCTGGTCACTGTTAAGGTGAGTCATGTCTCTGGTCACTGTTAAGGTGAGTCATGTCTCTGGTCACTGTTAAGGTGAACAATGTCTCTGGTCACTGTTAAGGTGAACAATGTCTCTGGTCACTGTTAAGGTGAACAATGTCTCTGGTCACTGTTAAGGTGAACAATGTCTCTGGTCACTGTTAAGGTGAACAATGTCTCTGGTCACTGTTAAGGTGAACAATGTCTCTGGTCACTGTTAAGTGAACAATGTCTCTGGTCACTGTTAAGGTGAACCATATCTCTGGTCACTGTTAAAGTGAACAATGTCTCTGGTCACTGTTAAGGTGAACAATGTCTCTGGTCACTGTTAAGGTGAGCAATGTCTCTGGTCACTGTTAAGGTGAACAATGTCTCTGGTCACTGTTAAGGTGAACAATGTCTCTGGTCACTGTTAAGGTGAGCAATGACTCTGGTCACTGTTAAGGTAGGCAATGTCTCTGGTCACTGTTAAGGTGAGCAATGTCTCTGGTCACTGTTAAGGTGAGCAATGTCTCTGGTCACTGTTAAGGTGAGCAATGTCTCTGGTCACTGTTAAGGTGAGCAATGTCTCTGGTCACTGTTAAGGTGAGCAATGTCTCTGGTCACTGTTAAGGTGAACAATGTCTCTGGTCACTGTTAAGGTGAGCAATGTCTCTGGTCACTGTTAAGGTGAGCAATGTCTCTGGTCACTGTTAAGGTGAACAATGTCTCTGGTCACTGTTAAGGTGAGCAATGTCTCTGGTCACTGTTAAGGTGAGCAATGTCTCTGGTCACTGTTAAGGTGAACAATGTCTCTGGTCACTGTTAAGGTGAGCAATGTCTCTGGTCACTGTTAAGGTGAACAATGTCTCTGGTCACTGTTAAGGTGAACAATGTCTCTGGTCACTGTTAAGGTGAACAATGTCTCTGGTCACTGTTAAGGTGAACAATGTCTCTGGTCACTGTTAAGGTGAACAATGTCTCTGGTCACTGTTAAGGTGAACAATGTCTCTGGTCACTGTTAAGGTGAACAATGTCTCTGGTCACTGTTAAGGTGAGCAATGTCTCTGGTCACTGTTAAGGTGAGCAATGTCTCTGGTCACTGTTAAGGTGAACACTGTCTCTGGTCACTGTTAAGGTGAGCAATGTCTCTGGTCACTGTTAAGGTGAACAATGTCTCTGGTCACTGTTAAGGTGAACAATGTCTCTGGTCACTGTTAAGGTGAATCATGTCTCTGGTCACTGTTAAGGTGAACAATGTCTCTGGTCACTGTTAAGGTGAATCATGTCTCTGGTCACTGTTGGACATAATGTTTCGTGGACCGCTCCTGATGCTGGACATAATGATCCGTTCACCTCTCCTGATGCTGGACATAATGTTCTGCCGACCACTCCTGATGCTGGACATAATGTTCTGTTGACCGCTTCTGATGTTGGACATAATGTTCCACCGACCGCTCCTGATGCTGGACATAATGTTCCGCCGACTGCTCCTGATGCTGGACATAATGTTCCGCCGACTGCTCCTGATGCTGGACATAATGTTCCGCCGACTGCTCCTGATGCTGGACATAATGTTCCGCCGGCCACTCCTGATGCTGGACATTCCCCGCTGTGACGGTGTTCCCCCCCCTTCTAATTCTCCCACGCCTGCTGTAAGAGTCATGTCCACTATTCCCGAGCGTTCTCTACATTGCAGGCATCAATTGAACATATGTGGGAGAGAACAGTATTCTCGATGAGCCGAGAAATTTGCGAAAATATAGTATTTTGGCCTGTGGGATAGGCCCTTTAGGGAGCCAATATGGCGCTGGCGAGTCTGTTCTCCCGCCAAAACTGTGTGACGTCAGTGGCGCCAGATTGGTCACCGTCAGCGACATGGCACTGGGAGCCAATGAAAACCGACTTTGGAAAAAGTGACGTCACATAGGCATGGGGGTCCAGCCGTGGTGGCGCCTTGGCGAGAGCAGTCTTTCACGACACGTCCGGGAGGTAGGACGCACGATCGGTCATCCTGTCAGAGTGACGGATTTACCGAACTCCGGTGGATGTAAGCGTCTCCAGTTGTTAGCGCGCACTCTGTGAGGTCTTCCTGCAACCCCGACGTGGCTCAGATAAGGAATTGACAGAATATTGAGCAACAAGTGCTCCGGAACAGGTGCGTCGAAAGAAGTGGGCCAGGTGTGACGTCCTTGGCAGTTCACCAGTATAAGAGACAGCTTAGTGGCCGGGCCAATCCACCGTGAGTGAACCGAGTTGACTGCCTTGTCAACCAGGTTGAACGTGTGATCGACGATCCTGTCAAGTTTGACAGTAACCCCACCTTCGTGGAACCCTACGAGTCAACAGTTGGATGCAAGCACGTCGAGAAGTCTTCCCAAATACCTAGCGATATATCTAGACGACGAGGGAATTGACAGTGAAGTGAGCTTCAAGTGCTCTGAAGTTGGGTGCTGTGCGTGTGGAGCTTAAGCAGTATCGTCTGGGACGGCTGATAACTTCACAGTGACTTCGTAGTGGTGAGAAGCAGTTCCTCTGGGAGTACAGTGACAAGGACTAATTGGGAAACGTGCGACGACTGCCGAGACGTAGGCTGGCTGCCGTAGTTGGGAGGAAAGTTGACGGCCAGGAGACCGACTTCAACCCAGCGACGTACTGTAGGGGAAGAAGCACGGACCTGCAGTGTACAGAAAACGGCGAGACGCGAAAATCCTAAGGCGTTGGCTTGTGTTTCTGGAGAGTGTACGAGGCGAGAGCCTGGACCAGGAGCTACAACCCAACTGTCATCCTAGGATAGGTGAAGTAGGTGTTTACAGTTCCCTCCCATTTCCCCTTTAGTTAGCTATATATATTTCTTGTCAGGATATTTTGTATGTCGTGAGCAAGTCTCACCTGAGTTTAAGTCACAGAGTGCACAGTATGTGGTGAGGCT
>WNGS01006886.1:49440-60936 GCA_020271785.1 Procambarus virginalis
GCAAAAATCCAGTAATATAGTATCAGGCAGGTCACTCTACTTACATCATAACACGGTCACAAGATAAATGGAGGGGATGATATCAAACACCAAAGAGTTTTGGTATTTTACTTAAAAGACAACGAGAAATATATATGCATCAATGTATCAGAATTAATATATGACAATCGCTCCATTCATAGCATAATATTCTAGAGCGCACCATATGACAACATCGGCACGTGTCACCTGTCAGAATCAGCTGACCGGCCCTCGCGATCGTGGGAACAGACTAGTACTTGTTTTCTAATTGTCACGATCCCCGTTTATTTAACTTTTTCCAAAACACTATTCAACGTTCACATGGCTTACTTATGATTCACTGGCCTCACGATCAACATCTATATTCACAATACTCTCACAGTGACTTTTCACTGTACCAAAAGATTACTCTATTCTTAATAATATTTACTGTGAATGCACTCACTTGATCACTGAACTTTTCTTTATATTATACTTCCTCTTAAAGAGATATCACTGGCAAACACTTCACGTATATGATATTATTCAGTACACAATCATGTCATATATAAATCATTAATCAAACTTCAGGCATATATATATCAATAGATCATAGAGATCAACACACAGGCATTTATATCGATAGATTATGGAGATCAACACACGGGATTTATATTGATAGATTATAGAGATCAACACACGGGCATTTATATTGATAGATTATAGAGATCAACACACGGGCACTGATATCATAGATTATAGAGATCAATCAACAGGCATTTATATCAATAGATTATAGAGATCAATACACAATATCTGGTTTACTACCAATATATATAATAAAATAATCACAGATCAATAATAATAGTCACAGTAAATTCTCTGATGAATCTGGTGCTTGCACACCCCACCATAGATATATATGTAAATTGATACTGTGAGCGCTCTGGGCAGCCTCACCACATACTGTGCACTCTGTGACTTAAACTCAGGTGAGACTTGCTCACGACATACAAAATATCCTGACAAGAAATATATATAGCTAACTAAAGGGGAAATGGGAGGGAACTGTAAACACCTACTTCACCTATCCTAGGATGACAGTTGGGTTGTAGCTCCTGGTCCAGGCTCTCGCCTCGTTCATCCAGAAACACAAGCCACACCTTAGGATGTCGCGTCTCGCCGCTTCTGTACACAGCAGGTCCGTGCTTCTTTCCCTACAGTACGTCGCTGGGTTGAAGTCGGTCTCCTGGCCGTCAACTTTCCTCCCAACTACGGCAGCCAGCCTACGTCTCGGCGGTCGTCGTACGTTTCCAATTAGTCCTTGTCACTGTTCCCAGAGGAACTGCCTCTCACCACTACGAAGTCACTGAAGTTATCAGTCGTCCCGGACGACACACGCACAGCACCCGACTTCAGAGCTCTTGAAGCTCACAACACTGTCAATTCCCTCGTCGTCTAGATATATCGCTAGGTATTTGGGAAGACTTCTCGACGTGCTTGCATCCAACTGTTGACTCGTAGGGTTCCACGAAGGTGGGGTTACTGTCAAACTTGACAGGATCGTCGATCACACGTTCAACCTGGTTGACAAGGTTGTCAACCTGGTTCACTCACGGTGGGTGGCCCGGCCACTAAGCTGCCTCTTATACTGGTGAACTGCCAACGACGACACACATCGATGCCCGGCCCACTTCTTGCAACGCACCTGTCCCCTGAGCACTTGTTGCTCAATATTTTGTCAATTCCTTATCTGAGCCACTTTTGGGTTACAGGAAGACCTCACAGAGTGCGTGCCAACAACTGGAGACGCTTAAATCCACCGGAGTTCGGTAAATCCGTCACTCTGACAGGATGACCGATCGGCGTCCTACCTCTCGGACGTGTCGTGAAAGACTGATACCGCCTGGCGCCAACACGGCTGGACCCCCCTGCCTATGTGACGTCATTTTTCCCAAAGTTGGTTTTCATTGGCTCCCAGTGCCACGTCGCTGACGGTGACCAATCTGGCGCCACTGACGTCACACAGTTTTGGCGGGGAGAACAGACTTGCCAGCGCCATATTGGCTCCCTAAAGGGCCTATCCCACAGGACAAAAAAATGTTACATTTTCGCAAATTTCTCGGCTCTTCGAGAATACTGTTCTCTCCACACATGTTCACTTGTTGCCTGCAATGTAGAGAACGCTCGGGAATAGTGGACATGACTCTTACAGCAGGCGTGGGAGAATTAGAAGGGGGGAACACCGTCACATAATATATATAGATATATATATATAATATATGATATATATATATATATAGATATATAATATATATATAAGATATATATATATATATTTATATATATATATATATAGCTATATATACATATTATATATATATGTATATATATGTGACGATAATCTCTTCCCAGAGATTGAGCCTGCTCTTCCTTCTTATCGTCACGTTCCCAACAATATTCAAGATACGTTATCAGTGGCTTAAACGTATATATCAAGACCAGCCACGCACCTGCAACTCCCCTCCCCCCACTCCTGCACACCTGGTCAACCCGCCAACTGCTACTCCCAGCCAAACTACCGACTTGTGGCCGTCCTGCATTCTCATTGGCCGTTCAACAACACACCACTCCAGCTCCACGCCAATCACATTCCTCGCAAGCCAACGTCGGGATCACTGGCAGCCCTACCAGTCAGAATATATCTAGTGCTCTTGCTGTGAACACCTACTTGACTCACCTTGTGTGATCAAATAGAGGTTGATAGCTTGCGCATATATTCCCAGCACCATTATCTTTGTATTCCTGTTAACGTAACCAGTTCCCCCTTTTCAGTTTGTTATATATATTTTTACGTGTTTTACTTTTACATTATTTAAATGCCAAGGAATTGTCTTTATTTTATTTTGTTTTCTAGATTAAGTAAAGTGCATTTTTTATATTTGTGTTTTCGTGTATCTTACCTTACCTTACCACAGATTATCAGACAAGCAGTCACTCTTTTTTTTTCCTTTTTTTATAACTTACATATATGTGGCCCAGCATTGACATCTGCTATTTGGAAGACTGCCGACCACCATTTCCAACACGTTACCGTCACATATAATTGGGGGCCTGTCCTAGGAGCTTCACTCAGGTATTGGTAATTGTGGTAAGCGTACTTGGCTTTCATCCCCTTGCTTTCAATATTTACATTAATCATTTTTATTATATGGTGCTGTGTATATTGTGCATTACGGGAGTAGCATATGGTGAGTGTGAGACAACTTTGGATTACGTGGTGACTGTAGGCCTCAGTCATACTCTTAATTGGTCGTCTCCCCCTCCGTGTTATTACCCGTGTTTAACATCTTTTGTCCCTCAGATATTTCTCACATTTTTGACAGATTATCACATAGGTACCCTGGTACTGTGGTCTGTCTCCGGGTCAATAGCACCTAATTTCTGCAATCCGACTCTAGGAGGAAAAAGAGGGCCAAAGTTCCTCTAGCACGGACTATTATTGGCGAACTGGGACCTCGCCGATAGTTCTCGTCACCAGTTGACACTCGCACCCCTACTGTTGGTCAGAATTGATGGTACTTACTCAAGGTAGGGAATTAGCTTTCTTTCTTTTGAGCACGAAGTTCGCTAATTCTGTAAGTACCATATTCAATTTCAGTGGGTACCTTGCTTATGTTCTATAGTGACTCGGCAAGGTATGACTACATTTTTGGACTACCTCATTTCTTAGGAACCATTTAGTGTTTCACTTGTCTTTTGAAACTCAGTTTCAACTAATTAGTAGGATTTTCTTGCCTTTATCCTCCCACAGTGAGTACCAGGTACAAGATTTCCTGCGACCTTATTCATTTACCATCTTGAATTAACTTTAATTATTAATAATCCACAGGATAGGTATCAGTTGCCACGTTTCCTGTTTCTGACATTCACCATATTCTCACAGTATATTCGTGTCTCTCATTTATTTGCCATTTTTCACCATGTTCGTATCCAAGCTTTCAAGGCAGATCCAGAAGGTGAAATAGGGAACTTACGTCATGCTAAGAGGGTCGAATTGATAACTCTTGCACATGAGTATCATTGGAAGTTCCCCCTGGAGCCAACAAATATGCCATACATAATATAATTTTAGATTATCTTTTGGATGAAGGGAAGATAGATTCTGATACTCACGAACAATATACCATTTCAGATAAGCATGATTTGACAGCAATAAAGCTCAAGCTAGAACTTGCTAAGATCGAGCGGGAGCAACAACAGGAAGCAGCTGCAATCAGAGAGCGTGAAGCTGCCCTGGCGAAAGAAGCTCTTCAACTTAAGAAAGAAGAGGCCGCACTGAAGAAAGAAGAAAGTGAACGTGAGTTGGCCTTATACAAAGAGCGACTCGAGATACAACGTGAACACGACAAACGACAGGCAGAAACAGCTCTAAACTGTCGTAACAGAGAACTCGCGATGGACGCTACACATCAAGCTCAACTCCAACAAGCTGCAGCTAGTCTTCCTCCAAGTTTCAATGTCTCCCATGCAAGTAAGTTAATGCCCCCGTTCATCGAAACGGAGGTTGATGTTTTCTTCACTACTTTTGAGACCCTTGCTAATCAACTTAGTTGGCCTGACGACCAATGGGCTACCCTTCTCCGAGTACATTTAACAGGTAGAGCAGCCGTCACACTCAGCACTTTGGCATCAGAAAACGACTACACCACCTTGAAGCAAGCTGTGTTGGACGCCTACCTTCTCTCCACCGAAAGCTATCGACGAAAGTTCCGTGACTACGTCAAGGCAAGTACCACCACCTTCTTAGAATTTGCTAACACCAAACGGAGATATTTCATGAAATGGCTGGAGGCAGCACATGTCTCTACTTCCAGAGCTTGTCAACCTCATACTGGTTGAAGAATTTTGAGACGTGTACCTCCTCCTGTCCGCCTATACTTAGCAGACAAAGAAGAGACCGATTTGGTGAATGCGCGAAGTCAGCTGACACTTACAGCCTCATCCACCGGCTGACACCAGAAACCTACCAGTAAGAAGTCTTGGTACAGTTACGAGAAAGCGAGCCCAGATCAAGGTACCTCTCAACTGTACTGCAGGTATTGTCGACTCTATGGACATACCATAGAAAAATGTGGTAAGTCCCAATCTAAAGGTAACACCGAACCTCCTAAGCCCAAACCTACTCACCCTAAGTCCGGTAAGCCTGTAATGAATGTTGGTGTTCATGCTAATGATCTCTCTCTCTTTAGCAAGCATCTATATCCAGGAACTATCTCTACCCACGGTTCAGATTCAGAGGGACGTTTTGGACTTAAGATCCTGAGGACACAGCGGCTCTACAATCGATCGTCTTGAAATCAGCTGTGCCCAACGTCGCCTACACAGGAGAGACTGTCTTCATCACTGACCTTACTGCTACTACTCCTTATCCTCTCGCCAGAGTCCACCTGGATTGTCCCTTCGTGACCGGTGAAGTCCAAGTCGCCGTCAGGGAAAAGCCTTTTCCCATGCCTGGAGTGCAACTTCTCCTAGGCAACGACTTGGCAGAAGACCAACAACCGACCAACTTGATCGTCAAGGACATATCCCAGGTGAGCAACTCTGTGTTGGATAACCCGATTTTTAAGCATGTTCCAGCCAAGGTTCAAGAAAGTGATGAAGTTTCTCCTCCTGTTATGGTGACCACCCGTGCTCAAGCTGCACGACCACAGCCACTGACTACTACTACCGCTGTCCCTCAAGACCCTTCGAAACTACCCCCTAATCTGACCGCTTTGGAGTTCCGTAAGTTACAGAGAGATGATCTTACCTTGACACCATTATTCTTTCAGGCTGAGACCCAATCCGACAGTGTTCCTGGGTTCTTTATGGAGAACGAATTACTCTATCGCAGGTATAGACCCAGTAAACTGAAGGACGAGGACGATTGGGCAGACGTCGAACAACTAGTGATTCCTACCAGCCTGCGGCCCACGATTCTACACCTGGCCCACGGAGCACTGTCACACTACGGGTTCAACAAGACTTACCATGGAATTCGACAAGACTACTAGTGGCCAGGTATGGTTAACGATGTCAAGAATCATGTCAAACTGTGCCACGTGTGTCAGTTAGCCGGGAAACCAAACGTTTCAGTTCCCAGAGCACCACTGATACCCATCCAGGTGCCTGAGGAACCATTCCACAGACTTATTATTGACTGTGTTGGTCCTTTGCCTCGGTCCACTGCCGGCAACGCCTATATCTTAACCATCCTGTGTCCTGCCACCAGATTCCCGATAGCAGTTCCAGTGAAAAATATTACAGCTGCTACAGTGGTGAAGAATCTACTGAAAATCTTCACCCAGTATGGATTTCCGAGGGAGATTCAGAGCGACTGTGGGACCAACTTCACCAGTGATCTTTTCAAACGGACTCTGGAGGAGTTCAACATCAAACAGGTACTGTCCAGCCCCTATCATCCTACTTCACAGGGTTCTCTCGAGCGTAGTCATCAGACTATCAAGGCACTCTTAAAAAAGTTTTGCAATGAGACCTCAAAGGATTGGGATAGGCAACTTGATCTCATTATGTGTATTTTCAGAAGTCTTCCCAACGAGTCACTAGGAGTATCACTAGGAGTACACTGAGTTTTTTGGGGCTTACAGTCCCCAAGAGGACATTTGAAGGCATAGTCGACGTTTGTCTCTTTCAAAGCGTTCTGCTTTGTGTCTGGAGAGTTTCTCATGAGTAGGTTGGCAGTTTTCTTGGTTTTATAGTAAATCGTTAGTTGTATCTTCTGATTTTTGTCTGTAGGGATAACATTTCTATTAACAATATCTTTCAGGACCCTTTCCTCCGTTTTATGAGCTGTGGAGAAGAAGTTCCTGTAAAATAGTCTAATAGGGGGTATAGGTGTTGTATTAGTTGTCTCTTCAGAGGTTGCATGGCGTTTTACTTTCCTTCTTATGATGACTTCAATGAAACCATTGGAGAAGCCGTTGTTGACTAGGACCTGCCTTACCCTACAGAGTTCTTCGTCGACTTGCTTCCATTCTGAGCTGTGGCTGAGAGCACGGTCGACATAAGCGTTAACAACACTCCTCTTGTACCTATCTGGGAAGTCACTGTTGGCATTTAGGCACAATCCTATGTTTGTTTCCTTAGTGTAGACTGCAGTGTGGAAACCTCCGCTCCTTTCCATGACTGTTACATCTAGATAGGGCAGCTTCCCATCCTTCTCCATCTCGTAAGTGAAACGTAACACAGAATTCTGCTCAAACGCCTCTTTCAGCTCCTGCAGATGTCTGACATCAGGTACCTGTGTAAAATGTCGTCAACATACCTGCAGTATATGGCCGGTTTCAAGTTCAAGTCGACTAAGACTTTTTCCTCGATAGTACCCATGTAGAAGTTTGCAAACAGGACGCCTAGGGGAGAACCCATAGCGACCCCATCTACTTACTTATACATGTGCCCATCCGGGCTCAAGAAGGGTGCCTCCTTCAACAGTGACAACAGGCGGCTTGACATCTGCGAGGCACTACACATCAAAAAGTCAACACCAGCAATCAACAGCCAATTAACGTACAACTATATTCTGCCCACTTCAAGACTCCACTCCAATATAGAAACATCAAGAAATATGGGCCAATAGGCCTTCTGCAGTTCTATTGGGACCCGACTTCTACTTCTACAAATCTATACCCTGTTTTCCGTGTTCTGTGTTTCACCCCACTAATGTATTACATCACCTCACCCAAATGCAAGTATAAGAGCCAATGTTTGTTTCATAAAGCATAAGTTGTGTAGATAAACTAAAAGTCTTTGAAAATGTAATAAGTTTTACGAAACGCGCTCAAGTGTCGCGTCAGACTAGAAATAAAGAATGAATTTTGGAGAATTGATTTTTAATTTACCATCATCAGTAAAAAGAAACATAAGGAAAATTGAGAAAATTTGTGTTAGAATTATTAATCTTACTTTTTCGGTCATATTTAATAACATATGTCTACAGGAAAGACTGCTACCAAAATATACTAATATATATATATATGTTGTACCTAGTAGCCAGAACGTCGTCCTCGGCCTACTATGCAAGGCCCGATTTGCCTAATAAGCTAAGTTTTCCTGAATTAATATATTTTCCCTAATTTTTTTCTTATGAAATGATAAAACTACACTTTTCATTATGTATGAGGACAATTTTTTTTATTGGAGTTAAAATTAACATAGATATATGTCCGAACCTAACCAACCCTACCTAACCTAACCTAACCTATCTTTATAGGTTAGGTTAGGATAGGTAGCCGAAAAAGTTAGGTTAGGTTAGGTTAGGTAGTCGAAAAACAATTAATTCATGAAAACTTGACGTATTAGGCAAATCGGGCCTTGCATAGTAGGCTGAGAAGTGCATTCTGGCTACTAGGTACGACATATATATATATATATATATATATATATATATATATATATATATATATATATATATATATATATATATATATATATATATATATATATATGATCATTGGTGCGGTGGTCACGGTACTGTGTACGTTTAGGGGTGATCCTGGACGGCATGGGTTCGAATCCTGGCCGGGTCAAAGAGTTCTTAGTGATATATGGCTTGCGCGTTCATGCAGCTTTCTCACATATATATATATATATATATATATATATATATATATAATATATATATATATATATATATATATATAATATATATTGCGAACAAGCCTGAATGGTCCCCAGGACTATATGCGAATGAAAACTCACACCCAGAAGTGACTCGAACCCATACTCCCAGGAGCAACGCAACTGGTATGTACAAGACGCCTTAAACCACTTGACCATCACGACCGGACATAATGAGGTGATAGCCGAAGCTATTTGAACCACCTCACCGCCGGCACTCGGATGGTTATTTGGGCATAGCATTTTACCAAAATCACCTCATTCTTTGGGGCACACGTGAGGAACACAAATGCGAACAAGCCTGAATGGTCCCCAGGACTATATGCGAATGAAAACTCACACCCCAGAAGTGACTCGAACCCATACTCCCAGGAGCAACGCAACTGGTATGTACAAGACGCCTTAAACCACTTGACCATCACGACCGGACATAATGAGGTGATAGCCGAAGCTATTTGAACCACCTCACCGCCGGCACTCGGATGGTTATCTTGGGCATAGCATTTTACCAAATCACCTCATTCTTTGGGGCACACGTGAGGAACACAAAATGCGAACAAGCCTGAATGGTCCCCAGGACTATATGCGAATGAAAACTCACACCCCAGAAGTGACTCGAACCCATACTCCCAGGAGCAACGCAACTGGTATGTACAAGACGCCTTAAAACCACTTGACCATCACGACCGGACATATGAGGTGATAGCCGAAGATTTGGTAAAATGCTATGCCCAAGATAACCATCCGAGTGCCGGCGGTGAGGTGGTTCAAATAGCTTCGGCTATCACCTCATTATGTCCGGTCGTGATGGTCAAGTGGTTTAAGGCGTCTTGTACATACCAGTTGCGTTGCTCCTGGGAGTATGGGTTCGAGTCACTTCTGGGGTGTGAGTTTTCATTCATATATATATATATATATATATATATATATATATATATATATATATATATATATATATATATATATATATATATATATATATATATTATATATATCAGTCGTACCTAGTAGCCAGAACTCACTTTTTGGCCTACTATGCAAGCCCTGATTTGCCTAATAAGCCAAGTTTTCCTGAATTAATATATTTTCTCTATTTTTTTTTTTATGAAAAGATAAAGCTCCCCATTTCATTATGTATGAGGTCAATTTTTTTCATTGGAGTTAAAATTAACGTAGATATTTGACCGAACCTAACCAACCCTACCTAACCTAACCTAACCTATATTTATAGGTTAGGTTAGTTAGGTAGCCGAAAAAGTTAGGTTAGGTTAGGTTAGGTAGGCTAGGTAGCCGAAAAACAATTAATTCGTGAAAACTTGGCTTATTAGGCAAATCGGGCCTTGCATAGTAGGCTGAGAAGTGCGTTCTGGCTACTAGGTACGACATATATATATATATATATATATATATAATATATATATATATATATTATATATATATATATATATATATATATAGTGACGATAATCTCTTCCAAGAGATTGAGCCTGCTCTTCCCTATAATTGTCACATTCAAAGCTACATTCAGATACGTGCTACAGTAGCACAAACGTATATCAAGACAGCCACACGCACCTGCACCCTACCCCCCCCCCCCCCCTTCACTCCTGCATACCTCTCCTCACCCGCCGGCTCTTCAACTGCTGTACTGCAAGTATCCAACTACCAGCTGTGGGTCTGCCTGCATTCTCATTGGCTGTTCGTGATCTTGCCACTCCAGTCCTCCACCACTCACGCAAGTCGTCAAGTCAACATTGGAGTCAGCGAGCTGTACCACCTCAGAATATCTTGTGCTCTATAGCTGAGAACATCTAGTTGATTCACCTCTGTGATCAAATAGCGGTTGTTAGCTGCTCATATATTCCCAGCACCCCTTTATCTTTGTATTCCTGTTAACGTAACCAGTCTCGTATTCATCTTGTTATATATTTTCACTTGTTATTTCTTTTGCACTATTTCAATGCCAAGGAATTGTCTTTATTTCAATTTGTTTTCTAGAGTAATTAAATTTCATTGTTTATCTTGTGTTTTGTGTATCTTACCTTACCTTACCACAGACTATCAGACAAGCAGTCATTCTTTTTTTATACATATGTGTGACCAGGCATTGACATCTGCCAGTGGAAGACTGCCGAACACCATACTCCACTACTTTACCGTCACATATATTTGGGGGCTTGTCCTAGGAGCTTCACTCAGGTATTGGTAATTGTGGTAAGCGTACTAGGCTTTAATTCCCTTGCTTTCAATATTTTCACTAATCATTTTTATTATTCATATGGTGCTGTGTATATTGTGCATTACGGGAGTAGCATATGGCGAGTGTGAGACAACTTTGGATTACGTGGTGACTGTAGGCCGCAGTCATACTCTTAATTGGTCGTCTCTCCCTCCGTGTTATTACCCGTGTTTAACATCTTTTGTCCCTCAGATATTTCTCATATTTTAGGCAGATCATCATATAGGTACCCTGGTACTGTGGTCTGTCTCCGGGTCAGTAGCACCTAATTTCTGCAATCCGACTCTAGGAGGATAAAGAGGGCCATTGTTCCTCTCGCACGGACTTTTATTGACGAGTTGGGACCCTCGCCAATAGTTCTCGTCACCAGTTGACACTCGCACCCCTACTCGTCGGTCAGAATGATGGTACTTACTTAAGGTAGGGAATTAGCTTTCTTTTTTTTGAGCACAAACATCGCTAATTCTGTAAGTATCATATTTAATTTCAGTGGGAAAACTTGCTTATGTTCTATAGTGACTCGGCAAGGTATGCCTACATTTTTGGACTACCTCAATTTACTTGGGAACCATTTAGTG
>WNGS01006888.1:0-13370 GCA_020271785.1 Procambarus virginalis
GGGCCACGGAAAGTGGGAGGAGGGCCGGAAAGTGGGAGGAGGCCACGGAAAGTGGGAGGGGCCACGGAAAGTGGGAGGAGGGCCACGGAAAGGGGGAGGAGGCCACGGAAAGGTGGGAGGAGGGCCACGGGAAAGTGGGAGGAGGCCACGGAAAGAGGGGACGCCGAGCAATTAGGCGCGAGGGGTCGACTCTACCTTACTGTGAGAGGGTGGAGGAGGGGGCGGTGAATGCCTCCCCCCCACTCAACCAACAACTTAAGCTTAGCTCCTGCACGCTGCCTCCACACTAGCCCACGCCTCCCATTTCCTCAAACTTCAACACTGCATGCTGGCCGTGGCACCAACAGCCTGCTGGTGACTCCTGGCTCTGTACACGAAGCAATATTTGTCGTAGACTGAAACACCAGTTTACAACAATGAAACATTAATCCATCTCCAGCTGGGGTTGGCGCTGCACCTTATATCAGGGACTCCAGCTGGCACCCGAGCTTTGCAGGTGGCTCCAGCTGGCACCCGAGATTGGCAGGTGGCTCCAGCTGGCACCCAAGCTTCGCAGGTGGCTCCAGCTGGCACCAGAGCTTCGCAGGTGGCTCCAGCTGGCACCGAGCTTCGCAGGTGGCTCCAACTGGCACCCAAGCTTCGCAGACGGCTCCAATGGCACCCAAGCTTCGCAGGTGGCTCCAACTGGCACCCAAGCTTCGCAGATGGCTCCAACTGGCACCCAAGCTTCGCAGGTGGCTCCAACTGGCACCCAAGCTTCGCAGGTGGCTCCAACTGGCACCCAAGCTTCGCAGGTATCTCCAATTTGAACCAGAGCTTCGCAGGTGGCTCCAGCTGGCACCCAAGCTTCGCAGGTGGCTTCAACTGGCACCCAAGCTTCGCAGGTGACTCCAGTTGGCACCCAAGCTTCGCAGGTGGCTCCAACTGGCACCCAAGCTTTGCAGGTGGCTTCTACTGGCACCCGAGCTTCGCAGGTGGCTCCAGTTGGCACCCAAGCTTCGCAGGTGACTCCAGTTGGCACCCAAGCTTCGCAGGTGACTCCAGTTGGCACCCAAGCTTCGCAGGTGACTTCAGTTGGCACCCAAGCTTCGCAGGTGGCTCCAACTGGCACCCAAGCTTCGCAGGTGGCTTCTACTGGCACCCGAGCTTCGCAGGTGGCTCCATTTGGCACCCAAGCTTCGCAGGTGGCTTCTACTGGCACCCAAGCTTCGCAGGTGACTCCAGTTGGCACCCGAGCTTCGCAGGTGGCTCCAACTGGCACCCGAGCTTCGCAGGTGGCTCCAACTGGCACCCAAGCTTCGCAGGTGGCTCCAGCTGGCACCCAAGCTTCGCAAATGGCTCCAACTGGCACCCAAGCTTCGCAGGTGACTCCAGCTGGCACCCAAGCTTCGCAGATGGCTCCAACTGGCACCCAAGCTTCGCAGGTGGCTCCAGCTGGCACCCAAGCTTCGCAGGTGGCTCCAGCTGGCACCCGAGCTTCGCAGGTGGCTCCAGCTGGCACCCAGCTTCGCAGGTGGCTCCAGCTGGCACCCGAGCTTCGCAGGTGGCACCAAGCACTCACAACTAGTCACATTAAGAGCACCAACACCGACCACTTGCTGTTGGTGACCTCACAACACTTGTCTCCTGGTTACCCCAGTGTCCGGTGGCCAGCACCGCCGCCCACTCACCCGTCTCGTGGAGATATCCTGGGGTAGTGTAGTGTGGAGCCAGCAAGCATAAGAAATATTGCCGGAACAACCGTGGACATTTCAAGAGGAAACTAGATTTATTCCTCCAAGGAGTGCCGGACCAACCGGGCTGTGGTGGGTATGTGGGCCTGAGGGCCGCTCCAAGCAACAGCCTGGTGGACCAAACTCTCACAAGTCAAGCCTGGCCTCGGGCCGGGCTTGGGGAGTAGAAGAACTCCCAGAACCCCATCAATCAGGTATCAACCAGGTATCAACCAGCCGTGAGGTGGGGCTGCCGCAGTGTACAGGGGCGGCATGTGGGAGGAGGTTGCCAGAGCCTGTGTGTGTGTGTGGCGGGTTCCCGTGATGAGGCACCAGCCTGCACGCCACGGTAGCCAAGTTATCTGGAGAAGGCCACCACACCACACGCACGCCACGGCTAGTCCCGCGTCTCTGTGTGTGTACGGTGCGCCAGCCAACCTGTCTCTTGAAGCTAGAGGGAGCTCCAGCTCCAGGGACCCGGCTAGCGGTCGTCCAGTACAACTACTCCCTCTCGTTTAGTAATGGGTTACACCTACAAGCTGATAGTGACCATCACGAGTACACTGACGAAATCCTTCCTACTGTCACTGAATCTTGGCGGGGCGGTGTGTGGGGGGGGGGGCTTGGCGTGGCTTGACGGGGTGTAGCACTATAGGGCCGGGTGTAGCACCATAGGGCCGGGTGTAGCACCATAGGGCCGGGTGTAACACCATAGGGCCGGGTGTAACACCATAGGGCCGGGTGTAGCACCATAGGGCCGGGTGTAGCACCATAGGGCCGGGTGTAGCACCATAGGGCCGGGTGTAACACCATAGGGCCGGGTGTAACACCATAGGGCCGGGTGTAGCACCATAGGGCCGGGTGTAACACCATAGGGCCGGGTGTAACACCATAGGGCCGGGTGTAACACCATAGGGCCGGGTGTAACACCATAGGGCCGGGTGTAACACCATAGGGCCGGGTGTAGCACCATAGGGCCGGGTGTAGCACCATAGGGCCGGGTGTAGCACCATAGGGCCGGGTGTAGCACCATAGGGCCGGGTGTAACACCATAGGGCCGGGTGTAACACCATAGGGCCGGGTGTAACACCATAGGGCCGGGTGTAGCACCATAGGGCCGGATGTAGCACCATAGGGCCGGGTGTAGCACCATAGGGCCGGGTGTAACACCATAGGGCCGGGTGTAACACCATAGGGCCGGGTGTAGCACCATAGGGCCGGGTGTAACACCATAGGGCCGGGTGTAGCACCATAGGGCCGGGTGTAGCACCATAGGGCCGGGTGTAGCACCATAGGGCCGGGTGTAGCACCATAGGGCCGGGTGTAGCACCATAGAGCCGGGTGTAGCACCATAGGGCCGGGTGTAGCACCATAGAGCCGGGTGTAGCACCATAGGGCCGGGTGTAACACCATAGAGCGAGGTGAGGCAGGACAGGCGGACCGGTTGCAGCTCGTGCTCCACCCTCCACCCTCACGCGGGAACTTCCTGCCTGCCTGCCTGCCTGCCTGCCTGCCTGCCTGTCTGCCTGCCTGCCTGTCTGCCTGCCTGCCTGCCTGCCTGCCTGCCTGTCTGCCTACCTGCCAGCCTGCCTGCCTACCTGCCTGCCTGCCTGCCTGCCTGCCTGCCTGCCTGTCTGCCTACCTGCCAGCCTGCCTGCCTACCTGCCTGCCTGCCTGCCTGCCTGCCTGCCTGTCTGTCTGCCTGCCTGCCTGCCTGCCTGCCTGCCTGCCTGTCTGCCTACCTGCCAGCCTGCCTGCCTGCCTGCCTGCCTGCCTGCCTGCCTGCCTGCCTGCCTGACTGTCTGCCTACCTGTCTGCCTGCCTGCCTGCCTGCCTGCCTGCCTGCCTGCCTGCCTGCCTGCCTACCTGTCTGCCTGCCTGCCTGCCTGCCTGCCTGCCTGCCTGCCTGCCTGCCTGCCTGCCTGCCTGCCTGCCTGCCTACCTGTCTGCCTGCCTGCCTGCCTACCTGTCTGCCTGCCTGCCTGCCTGCCTGCCTGCCTGCCTACCTGTCTGCCTGCCTGCCTGCCTGCCTGCCTGCCTGCCGGCCTACCTGCCTGCCTGCCTGCCTGCCTGCCTGCCTGCCTGCCTGCCTGCCTACCTGTCTGCCTGCCTGCCTGCCTGCCTGCCTGCCTGCCTGCCTGCCTACCTACCTGTCTGCCTGCCTGCCTGCCTACCTGTCTGCCTGCCTGCCTGCCTGCCTGCCTGCCTGCCTGCCTGCCTGCCTACCTGCCTACCTGCCTGCCTGCCTGCCTGCCTGCCTGCCTGCCTGCCTACCTGCCTGCCTGCCTGCCTGCCTGCCTACCTGCCTACCTGCCTGCCTGCCTGCCTGCCTGCCTGCCACATTCTCAACGGGCTTCATGTTCACCAAAATTCATGGTCACCACTCTTCCTATTCACCACTTTCCACATTCTCAAGTTTCGATGTTCAACATGCATTATTCATGATCACCATCACCCACATATCAAGTTCACTATCCTTCACAGTCCCTCGCCAGACATTCCAAATACAGGTTACTGGTCACTGTTGGGAGACTGGTCACCTCCCCACACCATCTTCAACTTCTTTACTTCAGCAAACAGGTTGTTCTTAAGACGAGATGTTTATAGTGAGGTCTTACCATACAACACCGCCACATGTTGACACACTCACCATACAACACCGCCACATGTTGACACACTCACCATACAACACCGCCACATGTTGACACACTCACCATACAACACCGCCACATGTTGACACACTCACCATACAACACAGCAACATAAGACCTCACCATACAACACCACCACATAAGACCTCACCATACAACACCACCACATAAGACCTCACCATACAACACCACATAAGACCTCACCATACAACACCGCCACATAAGACCTCACCATACAACACCACATAAGACCTCACCATACAACACCACATAAGACCTCACCATACAACACCGCCACATAAGACCTCACCATACAACACCACATAAGACCTCACCATACAACACCACCACATAAGACCTCACCATACAACACCACATAAGACCTCACCATACAACACCGCCACATAAGACCTCACCATACAACACCACCACATAAGACCTCACCATACAACACCACATAAGACCTCACCATACACCACCACCACATAAGACCTTACCATACAACACCACATAAGACCTCACCATACAACACCGCCACATAAGACCTCACCATACAACACCACCACATAAGACCTCACCATACAACACCACATAAGACCTCACCATACAACACCACCACATAAGACCTTACCATACAACACCACATAAGACCTCACCATACAACACCGCCACATAAGACCTCACCATACAACACCACCACATATGACCTCACCATACAACACCACCACATAAGACCTCACCATACAACACCACCACATAAGACCTCACCATACAACACCACATAAGACCTCACCATACAACACCACCACATAAGACCTCACCATACAACACCACCACATATGACCTCACCACACAACACCACCACATAAGACCTCACCATACAACACCACATAAGACCTCACCATACAACACCACATATGACCTCACCATACAACACCACATAAGACCTCACCATACAACACCACATATGACCTCACCATACAACACCACCACATAAGACCTCACCATACAACACCACCACATAAGACCTCACCATACAACACCATACCCTCTCCGTTATGGACTGACTCTGGCAAAGACCACAAGGATATTGTTCTTCGGAACAATATGTGCACTTCTCATGGACCACACCATGCCCATGTGCACTCCTCATGACCACACCATGCCCATGTGCACTCCTCATGACCACACCATGCCCATGTGCACTCCTCATGACCACACCATGCCCATGTGCACTCCTCATGACCACACCATGCCCATGTGCACTCCTCATGACCACACCATGCCCATGTGCACTCCTCATGACCACACCATGCCCATGTGCACTCCTCATGACCACACCATGCCCATGTGCACTCCTCATGACCACACCATGCCCATGTGCACTCCTCATGACCACACCATGCCCGTGTGCACTCCTCATGACCACACCATGCCATGTGCACTCCTCATGACCACACCATGCCCGTGTGCACTCCTCATGACCACACCATGCCCGTGTGCACTCCTCATGACCACACCATGCCCGTGTGCACTCCTCATGACCTCACCATGCCCGTGTGCACTTCTCATGACCTCACCATGCCCGTGTGCACTCCTCATGACCACACCATGCCCGTGTGCACTCCTCATGACCACACCATGCCGTGTGCACTCCTCATGACCACACCATGCCCGTGTGCACTCCTCATGACCACACCATGCCCGTGTGCACTCCTCATGACCACACCATGCCCGTGTGCACTCCTCATGACCACACCATGCCCATGTGCACTCCTCATGACCACACCATGCCCATGTGCACTCCTCATGACCACACCATGCCCGTGTGCACTCCTCATGACCACACCATGCCCGTGTGCACTCCTCATGACCACACCATGCCCATGTGCACTCCTCATGACCACACCATGCCCATGTGCACTCCTCATGACCTCACCATGCCCATGTGCACTTCTCATGACCACACCATGCCCGTGTGCACTCCTCATGACCACACCATGCCGTGTGCACTCCTCATGACCACACCATGCCCGTGTGCACTCCTCATGACCACACCATGCCCATGTGCACTCCTCATGACCACACCATGCCCATGTGCACTCCTCATGACCTCACCATGCCCATGTGCACTTCTCATGACCACACCATGCCCGTGTGCACTCCTCATGACCACACCATGCCCATGTGCACTCCTCATGACCTCACCATGCCCATGTGCACTCCTCATGACCACACCATGCCCATGTGCACTCCTCATGACCACACCATGCCCATGTGCACTCCTCATGACCTCACCATGCCCATGTGCACTCCTCATGACCACACCATGCCCATGTGCACTCCTCATGACCACACCATGCCCATGTGCACTCCTCATGACCACACCATGCCCATGTGCACTTCTCATGACCACACCATGCCCGTGTGCACTTCTCATGACCACACCATGCCCGTGTGCACTCCTCATGACCACACCATGCCCATGTGCACTCCTCATGACCTCACCATGCCCATGTGCACTCCTCATGACCTCACCATGCCCATGTGCACTCCTCATGACCACACCATGCCCATGTGCACTCCTCATGACCTCACCATGCCCATGTGCACTCCTCATGACCTCACCATGCCCATGTGCACTCCTCATGACCACACCATGCCCATGTGCACTTCTCATGACCACACCATGCCCATGTGCACTCCTCATGACCACACCATGCCCGTGTGCACTCCTCATGACCACACCATGCCCATGTGCACTCCTCATGACCACACCATGCCCATGTGCACTCCTCATGACCACACCATGCCCATGTGCACTCCTCATGACCACACCATGCCCGTGTGCACTCCTCATGACCACACCATGCCCATGTGCACTCCTCATGACCACACCATGCCCGTGTGCACTCCTCATGACCACACCATGCCCATGTGCACTCCTCATGACCACACCATGCCCGTGTGCACTCCTCATGACCACACCATGCCCATGTGCACTCCTCATGACCACACCATGCCCATGTGCACTCCTCATGACCACACCATGCCCATGTGCACTCCTCATGACCACACCATGCCCGTCTGCACTCCTCATGACCACACCATGCCCATGTGCACTCCTCATGACCACACCATGCCCGTCTGCACTCCTCATGACCACACCATGCCCATGTGCACTCCTCATGACCACACCATGCCCATGTGCACTCCTCATGACCACACCATGCCCATGTGCACTCCTCATGACCACACCATGCCCATGTGCACTCCTCATGACCACACCATGCCCATGTGCACTCCTCATGACCACACCATGCCCATGTGCACTCATGACCACACCATGCCCATGTGCACTCCTCATGACCACACCATGCCCATGTGCACTTCTCATGACCTCACCAAGCCCGTATGCACTCCTCTGACCACACCATGCCCGTGTGCACTCCTCATGACCACACCATGCCCATGTGCACTTCTCATGGACCACACCATGCCGTCTGCACTCCTCATGACCACACCATGCCCATGTGCACTCCTCATGACCACACCATGCCCATGTGCACTCCTCATGACCACACCATGCCCATGTGCACTCCTCATGACCACACCATGCCCATGTGCACTTCTCATGACCTCACCAAGCCCGTATGCACTCCTCATGACCACACCATGCCCGTGTGCACTCCTCATGACCACACCATGCCCATGTGCACTCCTCATGACCACACCATGCCCGTGTGCACTCCTCATGACCACACCATGCCCGTGTGCACTCCTCATGACCACACCATGCCCATGTGCACTCCTCATGACCACACCATGCCCATGTGCACTCCTCATGACCACACCATGCCCGTGTGCACTCCTCATGACCACACCATGCCCATGTGCACTCCTCATGACCACACCATGCCCATGTGCACTCCTCATGACCACACCATGCCCATGTGCACTCCTCATGACCACACCATGCCCGTGTGCACTCCTCATGACCACACCATGCCCGTGTGCACTCCTCATGACCACACCATGCCCGTGTGCACTCCTCATGACCACACCATGCCCGTGTGCACTCCTCATGACCACACCATGCCCGTGTGCACTCCTCATGACCACACCATGCCCATGTGCACTCCTCATGACCACACCATGCCCATGTGCACTCCTCATGACCACACCATGCCCGTGTGCACTCCTCATGACCACACCATGCCCATGTGCACTCCTCATGACCACACCATGCCCATGTGCACTCCTCATGACCACACCATGCCCGTGTGCACTTCTCATGACCACACCATGCCCATGTGCACTCCTCATGACCACACCATGCCCATGTGCACTCCTCATGACCACACCATGCCCGTGTGCACTTCTCATGACCACACCATGCCCATGTGCACTCCTCATGACCACACCATGCCCATGTGCACTCCTCATGACCACACCATGCCAAAAAGGAAGCATTGTTAGAATGCTTGATTATTTATTAATTTTCATGATTTACACACACACACACACACACACACACACACACACCACACACACACACACACACACACACACACACACACACACACACACACACAAGCTGGAGCATAAGCTGGAGAAACAGGCAGGAGTAACAGGTAGGGCGCTCCAGTGGATAAGGGAGTACCTAAGCAATAGGAAGCAGAGTTTTACAGTGAGGGGTGAGACCTCAGACTGGCGTGAAGTCACCAGTGGAGCCCCACAGGGCTCTGTACTTGGACCTATCCTGTTTCTGATATACGTAAATGATCTCCCAGAGGGTATAGACTCATTCCTCTCAATGTTTGCTGACGACGCCAAAATTATGAGAAGGATTAAGACAGAGGACAGCTTGAGACTTCAAGAAGACCTGGACAAGCTGCAGGAATGGTCGAACAAATGGCTGTTAGAGTTTAACCCAAGCAAATGTAATGTAATGAAGATAGGGGTAGGAAGCAGGAGACCAGATACAAGGTATCATTTGGGAGATGAAATACTTCAAGAGTCAGAGAGAGAGAAAGACCTGGGGGTTGATATCACGCCAGACCTGTCCCCTGAAGCTCATATCAAGAGGATAACATCAGCAGCATATGCCAGGTTGGCTAACATAAGAACGGCCTTTAGAAACTTGTGTAAGGAATCTTTCAGAACATTATATACCACATATGTCAGACCAATCCTGGAGTATGCGGCTCCAGCATGGAGTCCCTATCTAGTCAAGCATAAGACTAAACTGGAAAAGGTTCAAAGGTTTGCCACCAGACTAGTACCCGAGCTGAGAGGTATGAGCTACGAGGAGCGACTGCAGGAATTAAACCTCACTTCGTTGGAAGACAGAAGAGTTAGGGGGGACATGATCACCACATTCAAGATTCTCAGGGGAATCGACAGGGTTGATAAAGACAGGCTGTTTAACACAAGGGGCACACGCACTAGGGGACACAGGTGGAAACTGAGTGCCCAAATGAGCCACAGAGATATTAGAAAGAACTTTTTTAGTGTCAGAGTGGTTGACAAATGGAATGCATTAGGAAGTGATGTGGTGGAGGCTGACTCCATACACAGTTTCAAGTGTAGATATGATAGAGCCCAATAGGCTCAGGAAACTGTACACCTGTTGATTGACGGTTGAGAGGCGGGACCAAAGAGCCAAAGCTCAACCCCCGCAAGCACAAATAGGCGAGTACAAATAGGTGAGTACACACAGCCACAGATGGGGATGAGGACCCCAGCAGCGTGGCCGAAGGCTGGCTACTCTCAGGTGTGACCTTCACCTGGCCTTTAAGCCTGCTGTTGCTCGCGTCACTTCTCACGCCTCATGACTCCACCCTATACCTGTGCCTTATACGAACCTCACTGTCTCCCTCACTATCTCCTCAGCGAATTCCTATGACCACACCATCCCTGTGTGCACTTCTCATGACCACACCATCCCTGTGTGCACTTCTCATGACCACACCATCCCTGTGTGCACTTCTCATGACCACACCATCCCTGTGTGCACTTCTCATGACCACACCATCCCTGTGTGCACTTCTCATGACCATGTATCCCCCTGATACCACTGTAATGCCTACCTGATACCATTGTACCACGGTAGGTTTACACACTGGTGCTCTTAAGTATATTACCTTAAACAGTGTACACCATATTAACAGTTGAGGATAATCTGGTACTACTAATCTCTCTCAGAACCAACTGTTCCCTCAATCCGCCGCAAATAGCTCCCTACAGTGTGTGGCTCAGTTGTTGTGTCTATAATCTTCAGAAACTGAATGTGTCTCTTAACCCTGATAAAACTGTTCACAATATTCCCACTTGGAAAGATGTGGAGGTCTCTCTGCATTATTCCCTGATCAGTGTAAAACAAATGTATAACTCTGACATTTTGAGATGTATAACATTAGAAGCTATTGACAGTCATCTTCAAATTCTCAAACCGACTGAATCCTATGCCTTTACTGATGGTTCTGTGCAGTTAGGCACTGGTAGAACAGGTTGTGCATGTGCAGTATATGAAGGGAATGAAATGATCATGTCTAGTACACAGAGATTGAACAACTGGACAAGCACGACACAGACCGAGCTATTGGGCATTTATCTAGCCACTGAATACCTTAAGCTCAATGGTGGTGGAGTTATTTTCTGTGACTCTAAAAGTGCTCTGCAGTCCTTAAATAACCCATCACAATGTATGTCTGAAGTAGCTTGTAATATTAAATGGAATGTAATTTTTGCCAATGATAATAACTCTTGTATAAAATTTGTGTGGATCCCATCCCATGTTGGAGTTGGAAAACATGACTTTGTAGATCGATTGGCCAATGAGGCTTGCAGGAAAGAAAACATTGATTATGACTTTGGACTATCTAATGCAGTTATTAGAAATATACAAATTAAACAAATTAATTCAGATTTAGAAGAACTAAGAAATGCCCAGAGACCTGAAAGCTGCAGCAATAAAAGTTATGACAAGTTTTGTAATAATAGGTATTTGTATGGTCAGCATAGTAGCCGAACCAGGCAATGTGATGTAGTCATTGCGCGAATTCGCCTTGGCTATAGACACATCTGGCAGGTTAGTGAGGCTGAGCCACTACCAGAATACTCAGATTGTAAACTCTGTGATAAACCTTTAATGCATTCACTAGAACACTACATTGATGAATGTGAAACCGTAAAGGAGTTTAGACCTCCTGGCCTCTTGTACCATCAACTGTGTAACTATTTTATTGACTCAGGTGTTCTGGACGACATCCTAACAATTTACCCAAATTTGCTTGTCCATTTTAAAGAATGAAGAACAATTTTTATTTATATTACTTCTAAGCTGCATCACTTATGAACCCATCCCTGCCCTTGTGTGGCAGTGCACAGTAGAAAGTTGTTTTCACATATCCATACATTAAAACATTGATTGTAACCATGATATATGTGTGCTTCAGCCTACAGTTTAGACCTATTGTCTTGTGTATGACCCTCTGTCCTGCGTGACAGTGAATACTAACATTATCCTCACTTTAATAAGACTATCAAAATCCTCAGATTAGGCAAAATTGTAATTAATTTTGTCAATAAAAATGTTAATAATAAATAAATCAGAACCTCTGGACGGTGAAGGAAATGTTTAATGGTAAGTGAGAGGAGAAACCCGGGCTGCCACCACGCCGTTACCTTCCTTACTACAATAGTAGTGATCATTACTATGGTCAGTGGGATGGTCAGTGGTTCATGGCGGGAACCACCGCGTCTTGTTGACTTTAATTACTGCTCAAAGATGTCTTCTGTTGATGTAATCACTTACTGACAGTTGTGGTAAACAATATAATAATGGAGAATTTTTGACGTTCACTCTAGGTGGTTCAACGTCCTTGATGCAACCCGTCCTCTTAAAAATAACTTCGCTATTCGCCCGTACGCTATGGCCAAAAATGGACTTGATTTGAAGTGAAATCGGCTCACGAAAGTGATGTACTTTTCCGTTTTCTGTTTGTAAGTAACAAAACAGTAAGTTTTTCAAACGTACTGTTTTGGCGGAAAAAATCCAATATATATATATATTTTTTTCAAATTACGTCTATTTCGGCCATACGGGCATACGGCCAAATTCAGACGCAATTTGTAAGAGGACAGGTTGGGTGGTGACACACGGGAGTGACAATGGCGGGAAAACAAGTGACAATGTTGGAAATTAACAAGATTTTATGAAGTAGAAATTTTGATATTCACCAACAATTCCGGTCATCTTCACTTGCAATTAGAGATCAGCCCAAGCTTCGTCTTGAGGCAAAGCTCAACGCCTTAGCCATATTGATGCTCTGTCCACAGAGCATTCTCTCTCTCAAATCATATACACTGATGGTTCCCTACACCGCACCACGGGTGCAGCTGAAGTGCAGTTGTTCTGACAATGGGCGATGGCTTGTACTTTGAGTGGGGAGTCCGTATAAACAACTGGGCCTCTACCCTTCAGACCGAACTATTTGCCTTGCTCCTTGGACTGAAATGTGTACAAGTCTCCAACTTGATACATTATTGTAAGTGACTCCTTATCATCCTTAAATGCTCTCAACTCTTTAAGACATAACTAACATGCTCGTGTCCGAAGCTACACAAATACAACGAAATTATTAAGGATGGTAACAGAGTCCATTTCATGTGGTCTCCATCTCATGTTGGCCTCCGAATGCATGATAGAGCTGATAAGTTAGCCAAAGAATCTGCCTTTAAAGGAGCCGTTGAGTGTAACCTTGGATTGTCAATGAGCAATCTGAGACAGCAGTACACCGAGAACTTCAACAAGATCTTGTAGATCTGAGGCAAAGTGAAATTGACACCAGTAATTCCATCTATCATCATACTGTCATGCAAGAGGAGCCACACATCTATGGAGTACATCCATAAATCCAACTGTCTAGATGTTATAGACTAAGCTCGAGGCTTTAGACTCGGTACAGTATCTCTGGGAAATGCTCATTATCTTGACCGATGT
>WNGS01006890.1:0-11247 GCA_020271785.1 Procambarus virginalis
CCAGCTATAAGCCTATACTTGCATGAACCACAAGAGAAGATTAAACATCTTTGGCCACACCCACCAGTGGGACTCGAACCCAGAAAGCACAACCACCTTCAAGTAGCTGCCATAACTAGTATGCCTTAACCCACTACACCACATCAGACCCTTAAAAGAGATAGAGATTCAAGTATTTACCTCAATTATCTCCACCTCCAAGGGCGCCAGATTAGTGAGGGTTCTCAAGCATTTTTCATCAAGCCACTGTCAATGTGGGAGAACTCGTGTTCCAGCTATAAGCCTATACTTGCATGAACCACAAGAGAAGATTAACAATCTTTGGACAACACCCACCAGTGGGACTCGAACCCAGAAAGCACAACCACCTTCAAGTAGCTGCCATAACTAGTATGCCTTAACCACTACACCACATCAGACCCTTAAAAGAGATAGAGATTCGAAGTATTACCTCAAATATCTCCACCTCCCAAGGGCGCCAGATTAGTGAGGGGTTACTCAAGCATTTTTCATCAAGCCACTGTCAATGTGGGAGAACTCGTGTCCAGCTATAAGCCTATACTTGCATGAACCACAAGAGAAGATTAACAATCTTTGGACAACACCCACCAGTGGGACTCGAACCCAGAAAGCACAACCACCTTCAAGTAGCTGCCATAACTAGTATGCCTTAACCACTACACCACATCAGACCCTTAAAGAGATAGAGATTTCGAAGTATTTACCTCAAATATCTCCACCCCAAGGGCGCCAGATTAGTGAGGGGTTACTCAAGCATTTTTCATCAAGCCACTGTCAATGTGGGAGAACTCCTCCAGCTATAAGCCTATACTTGCATGAACCACAAGAGAAGATTAACAATCTTGGGACAACCACCACCAGTGGGACTCGAACCCAGAAAGCACAAACACCTTCAAGTAGCTGCCATAACTAGTATGCCTTAACCCACTACACACATCAGACCCTAAAAGAGATAGAGATTTCGAAGTATTTACCTCAAATATCTCCACCTTTAAGGGCGCCAGATTAGTTAGGGGTTACTCAAGCATTTTTCATCAAGCCACTGTCAATGTGGGAGAACTCGTGTCCAGCTATAAGCCTATACTTGCATGAACCACAAGAGAAGATTAACAATCTTTGGACAACACCCACCAGGGACTCGAACCCAGAAAGCACAACCACCTTCAAGTAGCTGCCATAACTAGTATGCCTTAACCCACTACACAACATCAGACCCTTAAAGAGATAGAGATTCGAAGTATTTACTCAAATATCTCCACCTCCCAAGGGCGCCAGATTAGTGAGGGGTTACTCAAGCATTTTCATCAAGCCACTGTCAATGTGGGAGAACTCGTGTCCAGCTATAAGCCTATACTTGCATGAACCACAAGAGAAGATTAACAATCTTTGGACAACACCCACCAGTGGGACTCGAACCCAGAAAGCACAACCACCTTCAAGTAGCTGCCATAACTAGTATGCCTTAACCCACTACACCACATCAGACCCTTAAAAGAGATAGAGATTTCGAAGTATTTACCTCAAATCTCCACTCCCAAGGGCGCCAGATTAGTGAGGGGTACTCAAGCATTTTTCATCAAGCCACTGTCAATGTGGGAGAACTCGTGTCCAGCTATAAGCCTATACTTGCATGAAACACAAGAGAAGATTAACAATCTTTGGACAACACCCACCAGTGGGACTCGACCCAGAAAGCACAACCACCTTTCAAGTAGCTGCCATAACTAGTATGCCTTAACCATACAACACCACATCAGACCTTAAAAAGAGATACGACAATCTTACGTTAAAGCCCTGGTCCACATAGGCAGGATACAAGGTTTTACACTGAAAGCAAGCTGGGTAAAGCTCTACTATAAAACATTGAGGTAGTCAGCTTAGGGTAGGGGACCACGTGTTTACACTGGGACCCCCGTTAGCATAACAGGTAAGATAAACACTTAAAAACACTTACTAACCCAGGTATACTACTCTACACATAGAACGATGGGTATGCCAGACATATACAAAAATGAGTTATGGAGTACTTAACCAAACTAAGTCACAGAAATAAAGAATTAAGAAGAAGAAGGAACACGTCCAAGCACCACAGTCAGCCAGCAGAGAAGGCCGCCTCAGTCCAGAACAGCCTGCAGCATGCGTGTGGTGCCGGGAAGAACCCAATTGATCATACAGCTATACACATTAAAACATCTTCCCCTTATGCCTCATATTGCTACTTTCCTCGTTCTACGGGTAGTTAAACTTATAACAATGTTACTTAATCCACAACAAGTTCAAGAGTCTAAATGCTTTGTGAGCAACAAGAATAGTCTTACGTCTGGCAGGGAAGATTACAAACAACTTCAGCTCTCAATGCGTCCCATGCCATATTGTAGTTTAATAAGCTCAATTTTGACCTCTGGTTTCCATCTAAAGAACCCAGAGTCGTAACACAATTCTTCTCAATTTTCACAAGAGGTAAGCACTGAATCATGGAAACATTATATTATAATTACTCTTACCAGTTTCTACAAGACTCCTCTCAAACAATGTATTTTTAAACATGTTTAGGTATACACAGCAATGTGCTGCTTCCCTATTCTGTATAAAGGACCACACAGTGTAGATCAAAAACCAGCTACAAGCTCATCCAACATCCTCACCTCACAGGATGGCCAGTCATACATGGAATTAGGAGAGAACAAAATACTTAATGCTGATCTATTAGCCTCCACTGGCCAAATCTGGGTGCAGCACAAGAATATCTTCCAATATTCCTGAGTGTATGAAGTAATTACAGAGCTCAAAATACCTCATACCATTTGGTATGAAGTCACTGATAACAGGGCAATCACAGATATGGTGTTGGAGAGTATGTTCTCTCAAGTAGGACTGAAAACAGATGTTTTTTTTCCACCAAGAGGGCTATAAACCCATGGAACCGCCTACCCGCTGAAGCCGTAAATGCCAAATTCCAGCTCAAAAATATCATTAAGACAATTGGCGGGCCCTTTAACAAGCCGCCAGCTTTCTGTCCTCTTCGAGGCCACTACATAGTTAGTGGCCCTTGGGTAAATTCAGTAAATATATACAATAATTGTCAGCGCATCTTCCGAGCAACAAGGACAGCTACACAGTATCTCTTAGAATTACGTAGGTAAACAACAAATGTAACATATTTGTTTACTACAATGTCGGTGCTAGCTGTAGAAGTTGAAAAAACATTGTTTTACTTCGAAATATACTAATTTTATAACAAAATTCGACGTAAATAGGAGGCAGTAGAGCTCCGATAAGCTAGCGCTAAACCTTCAATATGAAGAATGTTGCTGCTCTCTGATTGGCCAAACGAAACACAGTAGTGACCTCTATCGGCACGCAGGTGAACCAACAAATTTCTTCCTAAGTGCACCGGTACCGTGAGGCGGCCCACCTACTTTTTTTTTTTTTTTTTTTTTGAGATATATACAAGAGTTGTCACATTCTTGTACAGCCACTAGTACGCGTAGCGTTTCGGGCAGGTCCCTGGAATACGATCCCCGCCGCGAAGAATCGTTTTTTTCATCCAAGTACACATTTTACTGTTGCGTTAAACAGAGGCTACAGTTAAGGAATTGCGCCCAGTAAATCCTCCCCGGCCAGGATACGAACCCATGACATAGCGCTCGCGGAACGCCAGGCGAGTGTCTTACCACTACACCACGGAGACTCACAACTCTCCCCTCAGCGTGCCTCGATATTGCCACATTAATTACTGCCTTAATTTCTGACCAATCCACACATCCACGGCCTACCACAGTTGGTAGGAGGGGCAGTGCACACTTAGTGCCGCTGTAGCTGACCTACTTAACGTTTTGCGCACTGAAGACTAGACCTTAGGCCTAGGCCTATGTCAAACAGGAGGACGGGTACAGCCTGCCTGCTTCTCCTCTAGCCTGAGGACGACTGCGGAATAAATATATTTATTTATATTATTTATTTATTCAATTAGTATTGAGCTTTAATCAGTGTTTTTTCCCACACCTTGCCCGAAACGCTTTGCGTATTAGTGGCTTTAGGTACTGTATGTACTAGCTCTATCTATAAATCCAACATTGTGTTTGTAACTCATCTTCTATGTATGCACTTTTACCTGAATAAACATTTGAATTTGAATAAATCTGCATCTGAGAAAATTCTCTGGTATACTATTCTAAATTTAAAAATATATTTGAGTAATGTCTTCAGATTTTGTTTGTATTTTGTAAAATATAAGGAAATAACAGTATTTAAAGGTGTATATGTAAACAAACAATTGTTAATTGTTACGAACAAGCAAAACAATTTGATTCCTATACATTTTTTAAGACACTGTACACCTGAAAGAAAATACAATTAAAAATTTTAAACTTTATAAAAAAAATTTTTAATATTATCATAAGTTTTATAATAAAGTTAAAATTATAATTTAATTGTAAATAAATTTCCTTTAAACAAATATAAATATATTATTAAATAATATTTTTGCAACATAAATATCTTGTATTCAAATTTAAAAAAGGTAAAATTTTAACTGGTTTCACCAATTTCAGCACGTCATCGTAATGAAACGCTTTTTTCTAAAAAAAAGTATTTTTTACGGATGTGTCATCCATTATAAACATTGTAAACAGTTACATTGAGATTCAAACAAACTACGTGGAAAATGAACAAGCGACGTCTTTTGTAGAGTGCCATGTTTATTGCTAGAGACAATGGGCATTCCTTAAGATAAGGAAGTAAAGAGAGTAAATGAACAAATCCACAAGAGCCGTGATGAGGGTTCGAACTTGGCGTCTGGTACTCTCGGACGTAGGTTCGAACCCTCATCGCGGCCCTTGATGATTTGTTCATTTGATGCATCACGCTATTGGGATTTCTGTGTGTAATGAAAAAGAGTAACATTAAGTCTGCCGAACAATAACATAAGTCCGGCAGGTGTGTGTCTGCATTACAATATGCCTGGTTCACTCAGGTCCCCTCGTGAGGGCCTCACGTGACCTACCTTCTCCCATGTGGCTTCCACTACTATGGTCCAGATTATGTCCTTCTTTCCAGTCTCCCAGTTCACCTGTCGGAGTTTTCCCCAACCTTAATTCTTCTTCTTCGTCGTATATAATTTTAATTCAGCTGGCCTCTTGTCCCCTGCAGCACTTTAGTGCTATTTATTGCTACTTCATTGTGTACACTAGTTATTTGGTTTACTCCTATGATTAATTCGTATAAACTTTACAGTGCATTTACTTCTCTCTGGTTCAAAACTTGGAATGCTCTACAAATCAAGGAACCCAGAATGTGGAATGACCTTCCAAATCATGTCAAAAATTGTACCTCTCTTAACCAGTTTAAGATAAAAACTAAGTACTACTTAATTAACTCTATGTAACCTACCTTACTTCTAAATGTCAACCCATGTCATACTATTTAAAAAAAAAAGCTGTTTGTTGACCAACTTGTATATTGGCTATTTTCTACCATGTTCTCCCCTTTATTTTTATCTTTTATTATTTTTTTCTTTCAACGCAATTTATACTTTAAGCTCAATTACTATTAAGTTTTAGTCTAAGTGTTTTTTTCCACCTCACCTTGCCCGAAACGCTATGCTTACTAGTGGCTTTAGGTATTGTATGTACTACTACTAAATCAAACAGAATGTTTGTACTGTAACTCTGAAACTATGTATGTTTATTTATTTATTTATTTATTTATTTATTTATGCGTATACAAAAAGGTACATTGGGATTGTGAGGATACATAATATGGTAATTACAATCTTATAAAGCCACTAGTACGCGCAGTGTTTCGGGCAGGACTGTGTACTTTTCCTAAATAAATTATAATTATATTAGTATTATTATTTATTACATGGAGATGAAAATGAGTATGTTTTCGTTATAAACGATAGTGCTTTTGTAAATGTGTTGCTAAACACAGAGTATGCAGGCAATAAGATGAAAAATGCAGCATCTAGGTGTCCAAAAGTAACCATTGTCATATTCAATGTTAATAAACTCATTTAGCCTGAATATCTCTGTGATGAAAATATTGTAAACGCTAAACGTCTGAGAAATGGCCTCATAGCTGCCACATGGAAAGGTGCCACGCCTATACCGGACAGAATTTACTCTAGAGCAGCTTTAGGTCATGTCGGACGTCATACCTTGACCTTGAGGATACCTTGAGGTGCTTCCGGGGCTTATCGTCCCCGCGGCCCGGTCATCGACCAGGCCTCCTGGTTGCTGGACTGATCAACCAGGATGTTGGACGCGGCTGCTCGCAGCCTGACGTATGAGTCACAGCCTGGTTGATCAGGTATCCTTTGGAGGTGCTTATCCAGTTCTCTCTTGAACACTGTGAGGGGTTTGCCAGTTATGTCCCTTATGTGTAGTGGAAGCGTGTTGAACAGTCTCGGGCCTCTGATGTTGATAGAGTTCTCTCTCAGAGTACCAGTTGCACCTCTGCTTTTCAACGGGGGTATTCTGCACATCCTGCCATGTCTTCTGGTCTCATGTGATGTTATTTCTGTGTGCAGGTTTGGGACCAGCCCCTCTAATATTTTCCACGTGTAAATTATTATGTATCTCTCCCGCCTGCGCTCAAGGGAATACAGATTTAGGCTCTTAAGTCGGTCCCAATAGTTTAGATGTTTTACCGAGTGGATTCTAGCAGTAAAGGACCTCTGCACGCTCTCCAGGTCAGCAATTTCACCAGCAGTGAAACGGGCTGTCATTGTGCAGCAGTACTCCACTCTAGAGAGCACAAGCGTTTTGAAAAGTGTCATCATCGGTATAGCATCTCTAGTGTGAAAAGTTCTTGTTATCCAACCTGTCATTTTTCTTGCAGTTGTGACGGCTACTTTATTGTGTTCTTTAAAGGTAAGGTCTTCCGACATGAGTACACCCAGATCCTTTACATTGCCTTTCGTTCTATGTTATGATTTGCCTGAGTTTTGTACGTGGTTTCCGTTTTTATATTTTCATTTTTTCCATAGCGCATGAGCTGGAACTTGTCTTCGTTAAACACCATATTATGTGGTCATGTGGCCAGGTACTGCACAAGCAATTTCTTTCTTTATTATGCACCCCATACCCATCCCGTGGGCGGTGGTGTAAAGGATACAGAGGCACATAATCGGTTCAGGAACTGAACCCTCTAGTTCGTTTAGCTAAGCAAATAACAATGTTTGTATACACATGTACACACCCTCATACATACATGTACATATATATATACGTATACACATATACATACACATACATATCTAATCACCCACACAAATACACACATCAAGAATCTTTGTGTCACAAGTGACACAAAGAGGTGTCACAAGTGACATTACAAGAGGCTCACAACAGTCACTATACAAGGCACTTTACATCTATAGTGAGTCACACAGTTACTAGTCTTGCTGCACACCCACCCAACTGGGCGGCAGCTTTACAGTCATGTGCATGCATTACCGACAGTAAGCAAATTTTGGATACTTCGCTAAAATTTCGGGCAGCACATCATTGTGAATGAAGTACTTACACATTTCTTGGACACTATTGATGGTGTTATCTCTAAATTCCGCAATTTTTTCACATTCCATTATATAATGACGCAAAGTATGCGAATAGTTCTGCTGACAGAGTTTACATTTAGTCAAATCTACATCAGCAGATGTTACAAACTCCCAGAGGTACTTGTAGCCGAGCCTAAGCCTAGCAGTGGTAACATCTAGAAGTCTGCTAACATTATTGGATGACCCATAGACGTGCGGTTCTTCATGCATAATAGAATGATGATAGATGGAGTAACTGGTGTGAATTTCACTTTGCCTCAAGCCTCCGAAATTTAGTTGATGTTCCTGGGATATTACTGCCCTCAGGCTGCTCAAAGGCAGTCCAAGTTGGTAATCAATTCCCTCTTTACGAGCAAAAGTCTTGGCTAGCTCATCAGTTCTATCATGCATTCGGAGACCAATATGGGAAGGAATCCACAGGAGACAACTCTGACTCCATCATTGATTATTTCACTATATCTGTGTCTAGCTTCAGAGATAAGCACGTCACAGTTATGCCTTGGGGAGCTGAGGGCAGTCAAGGATGACAAGGAGTCACTTACAATTAGCGTGTCAACTTTGGATTCATATACGCGCTCTAGTGCAAGGATTATGGCAACCAATTCTGTTTGAAGAGTGGAGGCCCAGTTACTTAGTCTCGCTCCACACTCATGGGAGATGGAACCATCTCTCCCTGTCACAACAACTGCACTTCCAGCTGCACCATGGGACTGATGCAAGGATCCATCAGTGTAAATAATCTGGGAAAGGGAGCGCTCTCTGACTAAAGCATCAATTTGGCTTAAGGCATTGTACTTTGCTTCTTGTCGAAGCAAGGCCTGTTCTTTAATCAGCTTCTTGGGTGGGAAAGGGGGAACAGTAATTTGGAAAGGAGTGATCTCCAAGCAAAAACTTTTTTGTGCCGTGTGTGGTGAACCTCATAAATCTGAGGTGTGTTTTAAACTCATAAAGGAACTGCACTCAGTAAGTGAAAAATGCATAAACTGTGGCAGGAGCGGTGTTCAAGCCTTGGTACTTTGACTGTGTCAAGCAACCAGCTGCTTACGGCCTGGTGCCCGGCCTCGCTCACCCGGGAGGACGGTTGCCAGGTACTGCTGCCGGTTTTAATTCCTGCGCAGAGTCACCTGGACGCAGTGTTCATAGCAGCTGGATACCAAATACTTAAACCATCTGCCAAGCACCAAGTGCACCACGGGGCCAGACGACAGGTTTCTGTTCAACCTGAGCCTGCCCGTCAGGTGCCATGGAACCTGCCACCCGGAGGTGTTGACACAACACTCGCCATCCCCTTCACACCACCACGAAGAGCAGTTGCCAAATGCTGCCATCAGTCCCACTCGCTGTTCAGACCCCATCTGGAGGTGATGTTCGCTCCAGCTGGCTGCCAAACTCACCACCTTTAAAATACGAAGTGCACAAGGGGACCGGTGCCAGACTCGTGCCATCATCCCAGCTATCCCACAAGAACCAGGTGCTGCATCTTCTGCCAGTGGTGGGCCTTCCCCTGATGTAGAGTGGCCACTTCCTGGTTAAATATAAATATAAATATAAATATGTTTATTCAGGTAAGGTACATACATACAAGTGATGTTACATTAATGGATCGGTTTATAGATAGAGCTAGTACATACAATGCCTAAAGCCACTATTACGCAATGCGTTTCGGGCAGGAAAACATTAATATCTAGAACTTAATACTAATTGAGCATAAAGAATAAAGTGTGTTGAAACAAATACAAATAAAGATAAAAAAGGGGGAACATGACTAAAAGCAGCACAATACAAAAGGTTGACAAACAGCATTGATTAAAAAAAAAATAACAGACATGGGTTGATAATAGAGGGGTAAGGTAGGTTACAGGGAATTTATAGGTAGTGTTTAGTTTTTAATCTTAAACTGGTGAGAGAGGTACAGTCTTTAACATGGTTGGGAAGGTCATTCCACATTCTGGGTCCCTTGATTTGTAGAGCATTTCTAGTTTGATTAAGTCGTACTCTGGAATATCAAAACTGTATTTATTTCTGGTGTGGTGCTCATGGTTTCTGTTACAACCTTCAATGAAGCTTTTGAGTTCAGATTGGCATTACAGTTCAGCGGTTTATATATGTAGATACACATGAGAGAATGTGCAGTGACTTAATATCTAACATATTCAGAGATTTGAGTAGGGTACCGAGTGATGTCTGGGCCAGAGTTGGATATTGTCCTAATAGCAGCTTTGTGTTAGTAATTAGAGGACGTAATGATTTTGGTTAGTAGAACCCCAAGCACAAACCATAGTTGAGATATGGAATAGATGAGTGAGTAATAGAGTCCCCAGGGCAGTGTCGGGTACCTAATATCTGATCTTAGAAAGAATGCCAACAGTTTTTTGTAGTCCCACACCAACTGTCTACCCTCCTTCCATGAGTATATGGTGATGCCAGTCAGGGCGAAGTGCGGGGATATCCGTGTTTTTGGACCCCTAGGATGCGAGGTTCTCTCTCCGCTGGGCACCTAACTGAGGACGAGGCTTCTCTAGATGATGTCATTGACTTCGTTGTGTCTTGCATGCCAGCCCTTTGTGCTTCCGCAATGCACCTCATGCAGTCCATATTGGTATGCTTCCACCCTGTTGCAAATACACTTGTATTCAGTGTGAATTGGGGCATCAAGGCGGAGGTCCACTGCTACACGAAGGTGGATCTGGATCTAGGCGCGTGGCCCACTGCCGACATGGGTACTGCCAGGGGGAGGTCTCCTGCATGGGGGGGCACGCACTGCTCTGAGGCGGCGCTTTCTCCTTGGTCTGATGTTGCGGCGCTGAGCATGGCTCAGCTACTTTTTCCACTAGAGGGTGGTCCCAGCCAACCTGTTTGTGTTGTTTTGTTGGACACAATATTGGTTGCTGGGGCTGCGATAACATCCCACTGATTTGAACATTCAGTGAAAGGAGGATCGTGTATTCCGTGCTGAATCTCTCAGAGGTTGCACGGTAAGATATCTCTGACGAGGTCGTGCGATGCGTGGGAGGAGGAGAGGAAAGGAAGGCTGGTAGAGGCAAATTGGGAGGCTGTGCGGACACCCAGGCCGCCAAGTCTTACAGGAAGGGTTAGCTTGCTCCCACTGAGAGTCGTCCAATGCAGATTCAGGACCTTTCACCATCATGGACCTCAGAAGGGTGTCATACACATTTAACTTAGTGCTGCTGTAGGATGGAGAACATCTCAGAAAGTAGGTCAACTTAGGGAGAGACGGGCATCTTGTGAGGAGAAAGAGAGCATCATGGGCATCAATCTTGTCAATCCAGTTCTGCATTCTCTTTAGATCAGTGATTTTTGCAGCCAGGACCTCCTCGATTGCCCGTGGGCCAATGGGGGCACCCAGGGGAGTACAGTCTGGTGGCTCGACAACGAGAATGTCTGGAAGAACATTTTGTATTTGCCCAGTGATGTCTGGTTGCGAGAGATTATTTCACACTTGGATGCATTGAGAATGAGGCCTAAGGCTGCTCCCTGCTCCTGGATTTTCCTTATATCTTCCAAAAATGGTTTCCGGGGTTCTAGCGTATATATATATATATATATATATATATATATATATATATATATATATATATATATATATATATATATATATATATATTATATATATATATATATAATATATATATATATATATA
>WNGS01006893.1:0-11601 GCA_020271785.1 Procambarus virginalis
AGACATAACACACCAGGTACAGACGACCAGGAACAGACATAACACACCAGGTACAGACGACCAGGAGCCAGACATAACCCACCAGGTACAGACGACCAGAGCCAGGCATAACACACCAGTACAGAGGACCAGGAGCCAGACATAACACACCAGGTACAGACGACAGGAGCCAGACATAAACCAACAGGTACAGACGACCAGGAGCCAGACATAACACACCAGTACAGACGACCAGAGCCAGACATAACCCACCAGGTACACCCGGGTAAGCGCTCATGTATACACGTCAACACCCCCTGCCCCCCTACACCCCCCCCTCCCAGGTACAATTAATCAGTAGAGACAAACTGAAATACTACGAAGTCCAGAGATGATGACGATGAAAATTGGTTTTGTGGTGGGGGGGGGGAAGGACACACACACACACACACACAACACACACACACACACACACACCACACACCCACACACACACACACACACACACACACAAGATGGGGCCAGGTAGCCTGGTGGATAGCGCCAGGACTTGTAATTCTTGTGGCGCGGGTTCGATTCCCGCACCCGGCAGAAACAAATGGGCAAAGTTTCTTTCACCCTGAAATGCCCTGTTACCTAGCAGTAAATAGGTACCTGGGAGTTAGTCAGCTGTCACGGGCTGCTTCCTGTGGTGTGTGTTGTGTGTGTGTGTGTGGTTGTGTGTGTGTGTGTGTGTGTGTGTGTGTGTGTGTGTGTGTGTGTGTGTGTTTGTGTGTGAAAAAAAAAGTAGTTAGTGTAGTTAGTAAATAGTTGATTGACGGTTGAGAGGCGGGCGAAAGAGCAAGCTCAACCCCCGTAAAATACAACTAAGTGAATACAACTAAGTGAATACACACACACACACACACATACACATACACATAACACACACACATACACACACACACACATACACATCACATACACATACACACACACACACACACACACACACACACACACACACACACACACACACACACACACACACACACATTTTTTCAGAGAATACGTTTTACATTATACAAAGACAAAAATAAAAGTAGATTAAAATCTTGCAGCGTTAATTATTAAGATATTGCAAAATCAGGCGGGCGGGGGGGGGGGGGGGTACATTGGCAGTGTCATGAGCTACTCGATTCATTTATGGCAACCCCGACCCGACCATGTTGCACATGCACCCACCTCAGACACACAGATATTCTAATTTATATAGATATAGATACTTGAGCGGGTACCCGACGTTGGTCGGGTAACTGAGGCCATATCTTCATTACACACTATTCATCACTGTCACCATCTTTACTAAATAACCAACATCACTATATTCACAATTGCTGCACGCTATCTTCATTGTAACTACCTAATTACATAGTATCTTCTTTAATGTAATGATGTACACAACCTGGTGAAAGATCTACACAACCTGGTGAATGAAATGTTATTATCCACTATAGTGTGGTTGACTGAAAAAAAAAAATATATATATATATATATTATAATATATATATTATATAATCTAATATAGATATATATTATATAATATATAATATATATATATATAATATATATATAGTATATATATATTATATATATATATATATATATATATATATATATATATATTATATATATATATATATATATATATATATATATATATCAATATAAATATTCTAATTACACGCCCATCGCAGCAATCAATCAACTTGACTCATCCTGATCCATAAAATACTAGATGTTAATTGATGAAAATGTTCAATTTAAATCAACATTGCAAAATACAAGCACCCGGTACATTTTAAAATTACTACCATATACTCAACATACAGTTCCTTTCTAACAAGTAGTTATTACTAGTACTACAAAATCTGAAATTCTGCTACTGGAGTACAACGGCTGTGTGGCTGGAGACATTTGTCCTGTACACTGTGTAGGCTTCATTATAAAGAGTTAAATATTTTCCTTATTTAACATTAGCCATTTAAAAGGTAAACGTTTGAGAACCTAGACGCGTATGTACATCAACGAAACAGTTAGATCATTTAAGGAATGGTGTGCAGTGTTGGACCCCCCCCCCCCCCTGCTCCTCCATATTTGTCAACATGCTCATAGTATTCATCATGAATCTGTGTACAAATAGTGGCATTGTATCACTCTAGCAGTGCTAGCTGCAATGCCTCACAGGCGCTCTAGCACCTTATCTCAGGACCAACTTGCAGTACAATGACAAACAATTATCACCTGAGTACCACAGTCGAGCCCACTTAGCAGCCTCCAAGTGTCACGGCTTTTTCATAAACTTAAACTTTTAATTGGCCACTTTTACAAGGGCTTGAACTTAAGACTATGTCAAATCGTGAACACTAAGAGGTGCTCAGTGAGCGTGCGTGTGTGTGTGTGTGTGTGTGCGTGCGTGCGTGCGTGCGTGCGTGCGTGCGTGTGTGGTGTGTGTGTGTGTGTGTGTGTGTGTGTGTGTGTGTGTGCGTGCGTGCGTGCGCGTGCGTGCGTGCGTGCGTGCGTGTGTGTGTGTGTGTGTGTGTGTGTGTGTGTGTGTGTGTGTGTGTGTGTGTGTGTGTGTGTGTGTTAGTACAAACTTCTACAATCCAGCATTTTAAGTGCTTCATGCCAGCGGTCACTGGCTGGGCGCGTGTGTGTGTGATCCACTTGTGGCTGCAGGATCTTCTCTGCCAAATTAATTTAATGATCAGGCTCATGAAATTTGCTCACATGCTACATAGCTCCGAATTTTGTGTTTAGAGCTTGGTATGTTGCCTAATTTATTTTGAATTTATATAATGTTTGTTAGTTTCATTGTCGATGTAACACACAAATTCCTAATGTACATGCCAATGTTTTCTATGAAACTATGTAGTAATGTTTGAACATGACATAGGCTTCACTTTTACACTCGAGGCCAGAGATAGTTTGTTCAGATGAACCTCATTTTGTATTGTATGGTCTTGTTAATTTAAAACTAATTTGAGCCGTGTACTTAAAAGTGTGATTAAGTTTGTGTCTTTTTATTTGCGTAATAATTCAGTGTTGCAAGGGCTCAAGTGTTTGTCCATCTTGCTGGTGTGTTGCTCACACCTTCAGCACTGTGGTTCATGGGTGATATTACAAAACATATAATTTCCATGGTTTGGGGTGTGGGCGACACACACGGTGACAATGGCTTAGTGTCATATTTCTTGCCAGATAAATTAAACATGTTTAAAGATTACAATTGATCACAACCTAGTCGAGCTCACTGTACGTGATCCACATTTATCTCGTCTACGACACATCACTTGGGCCTTCATGCCGTATCTTTCTTTTTATCAAGTCAGTGCTAGCCTACAATATATGGCCAAACACACTGAAATGGCCAAGGCCAGTACAGCGTTGCTATATGATCACGTGAAGCACCAGTGAGCCGAGGTAGCAACTGGCCTTCACGCAGCCTCGTGAGCGGCCGCTGCAGTACCCTCCGCCACGGTGGGTGGACGCCCACATTAGTACAAAGATTACTTGGGAGTGCCCCAAATAGACAATCCTGCATGACCCTCTATCCTTTCCTATTGAGGGTCGTGGGATTTGTCCTTCCCTACTGCTCCTCTCCAGACATTTAGTAAAAAGTCCACAAGTTAACAGACAAGTGTATGTCAAGGAGAAGGTCAAGCAGCTGCTTTTGTAATGAAAATAAAATGGTATTTTTTGGCTAGAGGGAGATGGTGGGTGGACAGGCCGGAGGCCCAGGGTGAAAGTGGTGATAATATTGTAGTGTTTTGGTAGCCCGGACTCTGCCTGTCCACCCACAACCTCACTCATATTTCAGCATTTTTTTATGTAGACTTTTAATGTTCCAGTCAACCTCTTATTGTTGCTCCCAAATGTAATGTCATATATGATTATAATAAACAATATGTAGTAAAGCCGCAGTTTTTCCACCTACCACAATACAACATAACCATTAAGGAAACATATCTGATAAAGAATTGAAAAATTATCAGTGATTGGAATTATGCTAAAAGCTCAACTGGGAAAAAAAAATATTGTGCAATTTTAAAATACTGAATAAACGGAATTCATTTATTACAAAACTGCCACTCAAAAAAACATTGAGATTATGTTCAGAATTGAAATAAAAGTGATAGGTTTGAGTCCGTTCTGGCCCGAAACATCGTCATCCATGTCATGTCACCCGTGTCATGTCATGTCACCCGTGTCATGTCATGTGTGTGTGTTGGATTGTTTGTCTTCTGTGCCGTTATTGTGCTCTTGTCTCTGTCGTGAAGAACCGTGATACTTTTATACTAATACTAATAATAATGTTTATTCAAAAGAATGTCTTGTTAATAACAAGGAACATAAGAGTAATGCACACTTGTAGGGGCAGGAGTTACACATAGTAATGAAGCCATTATTACGCAAAGCGTTCGGCCGTTTGAAAATTATTTAACCTTTTTGAGACAAAAAATGTCTTGTACAACGTGTGTAAGACTGTAAACAAAAGGCTGAAAAGAGATCTTCGAATATTACGCATGAACAATGCTGCCAACTTTCTGAAAAGAAATGAGTATTATCATCGTTCACAACAGTACTGTGTGCGTGTATATGTATATATAATGTGTGTGTGTGTGTGTATGATATATATATATATATATATATATATATATATATATATATATATATATATATATATATATATATATATATATATATATATATATATATATTGCAACCCGTCCTCGCAAATTCGTATAATCAATATTGACTTATTATTAAATATGTGCATAGGTGACATACTTAACATAATAGATTCCCTTGAAAAGCTTCATAGAAAACACCGACCTTACCTAACCTACTTAGTATGTTAAGATAAGCATCTTATTGCTTCGTAATTACAATTATTACCTAACCTATACCTATAATAGGTTAAGTGACAATTGTAATTACGAAGCTGTAAGATGCTTATTTTAACATACTAAGTAGGTTAGGTAAGGTCGGTGTTTTCTATGAAGCTTTTCAAGGGAAACTATTATGTTTAGTATGTCACCTATGCACGTAACTAATAAGTCAATATTGACTATACGAATTTACGAGGACGGGTTGTATATATATATATATATATATATATATATATATATATATATATATATATATATATATATATATATATATATCATTAATAACTGTTAGCCTGAAGGTATCTGATAAACACTAAAAATTATAACTTTTGCATATTAAGAAAATATAGGAGTGCTCCAAAACCCACCGCCTCTAACAGCCACACAGCTAGCTACACAGCAGGTGTACCATGGCCTGGAGTGTAGCGAGGTGACGACTCTACAGTAGATGTGTGAAGTGAAAACTCTGATCATTAAATATAAATAGACTGAGTTGCAACCGGTTGGCCTGTAATTAAAGACACATTCCAGTGCACTGAGCTGCTGAACACCAGAAATCATATGCCGAAAGTTCTTGCTGATTAAATCATAACCCAAAATTTAGTTATTGTTCCTGAATATTAATCACCGTTTTCTTAGGCTTTGAAATACTAGCTAATGAAAACCAAACCCAGCCTCGATCATCGGCATGTTCGCCGATGTTAATATGCGCCAAAAAATGGAGTAAATGACCACATACGAATAATTTACCGAAAACTCTTTAATAAATTTTCCTTAAACCAGCAAATGGTAACCTCGATCACAACACTGAGACACGCCCTGGCGGGGCGCTTCAACATGCCATATACACTCACAGAGGAAACATCAAGATTTAAATTGTAAAAATAAACTAGACCTCACAACCCTGGAAGACAGAAGCAACAGCGGGGACATGATCACAACATATAAGATGCCGAGGGGAATAAACAAGGCGGGCAAGGACTCTTTAACTGGAAAGAAAGTAGGACAAAAGGACATTGAAGCTGAAGTTGCAAATGAAGTTGAGGCTGAAGTGGTTGAGTTGAAGCTGAATTGCAAATAAGTCGAAGAAATGTAAGGATGTACTTGTACCTCAAACGGGCAGTCAACAAGTGGAATGTACAGAAAGAAGAAGTTGTGAAGGCCATCTTAACATCCACAATGTTAAGATGGATTCGACAAAGAATTCGTAAGTCAAAATAGTTCAATAATACCGCCACAAGTACAAGAAGGCGGGACACAAGGAGCCCGTACACCTCGCTCCTCTGTAGTGACTGACCGGCCAGCAGTGTACACCCAGTAACATGCTGAGAAGAACACCTGAACGACACACATCTAAACCACTGACACAGGGCCATAGTCACAGTGACACAGGGCCATAGTCACAGTGACACAGGACCATAGTCACAGTGACACAGGGCCATAGCCACAGTGACACAGGGCCATAGTCACAGTGACACAGGGCCATAGTCACAGTGACACAGGACCATAGCCACAGTGACACAGGACCATAGTCACAGTGACACAGGGCCATAGCCACAGTGACACAGGGCCATAGTCACAGTGACACAGGGCCATAGTCACAGTGACACAGGGCCATAGTCACAGTGACACAGGGCCATAGCCACAGTGACACAGGACCATAGCCACAGTGACACAGGGCTATAGTCACAGTGACACAGGACCATAGTCACAGTGACACAGGACCATAGTCACAGTGACACAGGACCATAGTCACAGTGACACAGGACCATAGTCACAGTGACACAAGACCATAGCCACAGTGACACAGGACCATAGTCACAGTGACACAGGACCATAGTCACAGTGACACAAGACCATAGTCACAGTGACACAGGACCATAGTCACAGTGACACAAGACCATAGTCACAGTGACACAGGACCATAGTCACAGTGACACAGGACCATAGTCACAGTGACACAGGACCATAGTCACAGTGACACAAGACCATAGCCACAGTGACACAGGACCATAGTCACAGTGACACAAGACCATAGTCACAGTGACACAGGACCATAGTCACAGTGACACAAGACCATAGCCACAGTGACACAGGACCATAGTCACAGTGACACAAGACCATAGTCACAGTGACACAGGACCATAGTCACAGTGACACAGGACCATAGTCACAGTGACACAGGACCATAGTCACAGTGACACAGGACCATAGTCACAGTGACACAAGACCATAGCCACAGTGACACAAGACCATAGCCACAGTGACACAGGACCATAGTCACAGTGACACAGGATCATAGTCACAGTGACACAAGACCATAGCCACAGTGACACAAGACCATAGTCACAGTGACACAGGACCATAGTCACAGTGACACAGGACCATAGTCACAGTGACACAGGACCATAGTCACTGTGACACAGGACCATAGTCACAGTGACACAGGACCATAGTCACAGTGACACAGGACCATAGTCACAGTGACACAGGACCATAGTCACAGTGACACAAGACCATAGTCACAGTGACACAAGACCATAGCCACAGTGACACAAGAACATAGCCACAGTGACACAAGACCATAGTCACAGTGACACAGGACCATAGTCACAGTGACACAAGACCATAGCCACAGTGACACAAGAACATAGCCACAGTGACACAGGGCCATAGCCACAGTGACACAGGGCCATAGCCACAGTGACACAAGAACATAGCCACAGTGACACAGGACCATAGTCACAGTGACACAGGACCATAGTCACAGTGACACAGGACCATAGCCACAGTGACACAGGGCCATAGCCACAGTGACACAAGAACATAGCCACAGTGACACAGGGCCATAGCCACAGTGACACAGGGCCATAGCCACAGTGACACAGGACCATAGCCACAGTGACACAGGGCCATAGCCACAGTGACACAAGACCATAGTCACAGTGACACAAGACCATAGTCACAGTGACACAGGGCCATAGCCACAGTGACACAGGGCCATAGCCACAGTGACACAGGGCCATAGTCACAGTGACACAGGACCATAGTCACAGTGACACAAGACCATAGTCACAGTGACACAAGAACATAGCCACAGTGACACAAGACCATAGTCACTGTGACACAGGACCATAGTCACAGTGACACAGGACCATAGTCACAGTGACACAAGACCATAGCCACAGTGACACAGGGCCATAGCCACAGTGACACAGGGCCATAGCCACAGTGACACAAGACCATAGTCACAGTGACACAGGACCATAGTCACAGTGACACAAGACCATAGCCACAGTGACACAGGGCCATAGTCACAGTGACACAGGACCATAGCCACAGTGACACAGGGCCATAGCCACAGTGACACAGGACCATAGCCACAGTGACACAAGACCATAGTCACAGTGACACAGGACCATAGTCACAGTGACACAAGACCATAGCCACAGTGACACAGGGCCATAGTCACAGTGACACAGGGCCATAGTCACAGTGACACAGGACCATAGTCACAGTGACACAAGACCATAGCCACAGTGACACAGGACCATAGCCACAGTGACACAAGACCATAGTCACAGTGACACAGGACCATAGTCACAGTGACACAGGACCATAGTCACAGTGACACAAGACCATAGCCACAGTGACACAAGACCATAGTCACAGTGACACAGGACCATAGTCACAGTGACACAGGACCATAGCCACAGTGACACAAGACCATAGTCACAGTGACACAGGACCATAGCCACAGTGACACAAGACCATAGTCACAGTGACACAAGACCATAGTCACAGTGACACAAGACCATAGTCACAGTGACACAGGACCATAGCCACAGTGACACAAGACCATAGCCACAGTGACACAGGACCATAGCCACAGTGACACAAGATCATAGCCACAGTGACACAAGACCATAGTCACAGTGACACAGGACCATAGTCACAGTGACACAAGACCATAGTCACAGTGACACAGGACCATAGTCAGTGACACAAGACATAGTCACAGTGACACAGGACCATAGTCACAGTGACACAAGACCATAGCCACAGTGACACAGGACCATAGTCACAGTGACACAAGACCATAGCCACAGTGACACAGGACCATAGCCACAGTGACACAAGACCATAGTCACAGTGACACAGGACCATAGTCACAGTGACACAGGACCATAGTCACAGTGACACAAGACCATAGTCCAGTGACACAGGACCATAGCCACAGTGACACAAGACCATAGCCACAGTGACACAGGACCATAGCCACAGTGACACAAGACCATAGCCACAGTGACACAAGACCATAGTCACAGTGACACAGGACCATAGCCACAGTGACACAAGACCATAGTCACAGTGACACAGGACCATAGTCACAGTGACACAAGACCATAGTCACAGTGACACAGGGCCATAGTCACAGTGACACAGGACCATAGTCACAGTGACACAGGACCATAGCCACAATGACACAAGACCATAGCCACAGTGACACAAGACCATAGTCACAGTGACACAGGACCATAGTCACAGTGACACAGGACCATAGCCACAGTGACACAAGACCATAGTCACAGTGACACAAGACCATAGCCACAGTGACACAAGACCATAGCCACAGTGACACAAGACCATAGTCACAGTGACACAGGACCATAGCCACAGTGACACAGGACCATAGCCACAGTGACACAAGAAATATGCTCAAATCACATGCAAGAGAAAATGACCATTAACACGCTAAGGGTCTCAGAGAGGAGAGTGGCTATCGAGGAGGAACAGTGGCCTTCAGAGAAGAACAGTGGTCATCAGAGAGGAACAGTGGTCATCAGAGAGGATCAGTGGCTATCAGAGAGCAATAAAGGCCATCAGAGAGAAGAAACAGTGGTCATCAGAGAGGATCAGTAGCCAACAGAGAGAAACAGTAGCATCAGAGAGGAACAGTGGGTCATCAGAGAGGAACAGTGGCCATCAGAGAGGAACAGTGGTCATCAGAAAGGAAGAGTTATCATCAGAGAGGAACTGTGCCCATCAGAGGGGAATAGTGGCCATCAGAGATGAACAGTGGCCATCATAGTGGAACAGTGGCCATCAGAGGTTATCTCTGGCTATCAAAGAGGAATAGTGACTATCAGAGGATAACTCTGGCCTTCAGAGAGGAACAGTGGTCATCAGATAGAAATAGTGGTCATCAGAGAGGAACAGTGGCCATCATTGAGGAACAGTGGTCGTCAGAGAGGAACAGTGGTCATCTGAGAGGAACAGTGGTCATCAGAGAGGAATAGTTATCATCAGAGAGGAACTGTGCCCATCAGAGGCGAACCGTAGTCATCAGAGAAGAACAGTGGCAATCAGAGGAGAAACAGTGGATATCAAAGAAGAAAAGTGGTCATCAGAGAGGAACAGTGCCTACCAAAGAGGAACGGTGGCCATCAGAGGTTACTCTGCCATCAACGGGGAACAGTGACTATCAGAGATGAGTAGTGGCCTTCAGAGAGGAACGAGTGGCTATCAGAGAGAAATAGTTGTCATCAGAGAGGAAAAGTGGCCATCACTGAGGAACAGTAGTCATCAGAGAGGAACAATGGTCATCTGAGAGGAACAGTGGTCATCAGAGAGGAACAGAGACCGTCAGAGGTTAACTCTGGCCATCAGAGAGGAACAGTGGATATCGGAGGGGAACAGTATCCTTCAGAGAGGAACAGAGGTTGTCAGAGAGGAACAGAGGCCATCTGAGGTTACCTCTGGCAATCAGAGAGGAACAGTGGCTTTCGGAGGGGAACAGTAGCCATCAGAAACAACCGAGGACATCAGAGAGAAAGAGATGCCATCAGAAGGAACAGTGGCCATCAGGGAGGAACAGTGGCCATCAGAGAGAAACAGTGGTCATTAGAGAGGAACAGTCTTCATCAGGGGTGAACTCAAGCCACCAGAGAGGAACAGTGGCCATCAGAGGGGAACAGTGGTCACCAGAGAAGAACAGTGGTTACCAGAGAAAAACAGTGGTCATCAGACAGGAACAGTAGCCATCAGAGAGGAACAGTGTATATCAGAAAGGAACAGTGGCCATCAGAGCTTAACTCTAGCCATCAGAGAGGAAGAGGTGGCTATCAGAGAGAAACAGTGGTCATCAGAAAGGAACAGTGGCCATCATAGAGGAACAGTGGTGATCAGAGAGGAACAGTGGTCATCAAGAGGAACAGTGGTCATCAGAGAGGAACAGTGGCCATCAGAGCTTAACTCTAGCCATCAGAGAGGAAGAGTGGCTATCGAGGAGGAACAGTGGCCTTCACAGAAGAACAGTGGTCATCAGAGAGGAACAGTGGTCATCAGAAGAGGAACAGTGGCCATCAGAGAGGAACAGTGGTCATCAGAAAGGAACAGTGGCCCATCATAGTGGAACAGTGGTCATCATAGTGGAACAGTGGCTATCAGTGGGTAACTCTGGCTATCAAAGAGGAATAGTGACTATCAGAGATGAGTAGTGGTCTTTCAGAGAGGAACAGTGGCCATCAGATAGAAATAGTGGTCATCAGATTGGAACAGTGACCATCAGAGCGGAAGTGTGGTCATCAGAAAGGAACAGTTATCATCAGAGAGGAACTTGTGCCCATTAGAGGGGAACAGTGCCAATCAGAGAGGAACAGTGGTCATCAGAGGTTAACTCTGGCTATCA
>WNGS01006900.1:0-23533 GCA_020271785.1 Procambarus virginalis
TATATATATAATATGTATCTATATAGTAATTATTAGACATGTATATATATATATTATATTATATAGATATATGTATATGAAATTATCTAATATAGGGTATAATATATATAACTGTATATATATATATTATATAGAGTATTATATATAGACTAATATATCTATATATATAGGATATATATATATATATATATATATATAGATATTATATACTATATATACTAGTATATATACTATATTAGGCCTGTCATTACACGACTATTTACACTGGTGAAGGCAGCAGCGATAATCGGATTGGGTAGATGCGGAGTGCGAAGGAATGACGCTCGCCAAACCACATTCGGGGACGGGCGGATCGGGGGGATTTGCGACCCGCGCCCAGGAACTGGGCCTAGTCTAGCCATTTAAATACTAACTACCCTAGAGGGTCTTTATCCCCACATTTCCCCATGTTTAATGTTTGTGTATACTGGTAAAGTGAGGAACATACAGAAGATAAGGGAGCTGAACACCACAAAATGGAGGACAACTTATTAAGTGGCGAAAGAAAATGTGTAAGTACTTCATTCATAAGATGTGCTGCCCGAACGCTATGCGAAGTATCCAAGAATTTGCTACTGTAGGTAATGCATGCACATGACTGTAGAGCTGCCGCCCACTTGGGTGGGGATGTGGGCAAGACTGTGTGTAGTCTCACTTAATGTAAGAGTGGCCTTGTACTGTAGTGAAAGTTGTGATCCTCTTGTATGTCCAATTGACTACGCTACTGGTGTCAATTGTGGAGCACAAAGATATTTATGTGTGTATTTGTGTGGGTGATTAGATATGTATGTGTATGTACATGTATGTATGAGGGTGTGTACATGTGTATACACATTGATAATTTTGTAACTAGCGTCAAACATTGTTATTTGCTTAGCTAAACGAACTAGAGGGTTCAGTTCCTGAACCGATTTTGCCTTTGTATTCCTTTACACCACCCGCCCACGGATGGTATGGGGTGCATAATAAGAAATAGAAGAGAGAAATTGAATTGCATAATACGGTTATTGACATTCAATAATAGTAAGATAAAGCAATGAGGACCAACTGGGAGACCGTGATCAGATGAATATTACAGACTCAGGGTAGCCTTCTCTTCTTGTATAAAATGAAAAAATAAATTCGTTTGTTTAATTCTAATGCTTGTAGGCAAGAACAGCTGCGAACGCCAGCTAGCGCACAAGTCATGAGCGCCCAAAATACTTTTACACAAAATATATGCAGACAGGCGTGTGGCTTCTGACTTCTTTTTATTGATTAATATTAATATTAGGCGCTTACCTATAATAGTTAATCATTTTATACAAGTATAACTATCACATAATAAATATAAAAGGAGTTTTATCCAAACTGACAGAAGTGTTGTGTTTTGTGCGTTGTATCGTGTTTGTGGGCATTCGGGTGTGTTGTGTTTACGCTGGCGGGCGGCGTCCTTTCCAACTCCGAATTATGTCTATTACATCACTAAACTTCATTTAATAACTATATACCTGTTACACTCGACGTCTCGTTTAAGACAGATTCTTTGGCTAACTTATCATATGTATCATATCTTCATGCATTCGGAAGCCAACATGAGATGGAGACCACATGAAATGGACTCTGTTACCATCCTTAATAATTTTGTTGTATTTGTGCTAGTTTCGGACACGAGCATGTTACAGTTATGTCTAAAGAGTTGAGAGCATTTAAGGATGATAAAGAGTCACTTACAATTAATGTGGAGACTATATCCATTGATGGATACTACTGGTTTTATTTACCATTTCGATTAATGGTTAATGACTATAGGTTTAGGTTAGGTTTTTTAATTAAACCAGCAGGATGAGTGAAGCCTGAAGGGCGTTTTTATTAATTAAAGCACCCAAATATTGGGTGCTCATCGGTGTTGTTCCTCTTGGATGATCTTGTACCTCTCTGTCTCACACCTGTAAGAATGAGTGATATGGTTAAGGGAAAACAAAGTGCAGGCAAGGCAATGGAGGCCACTCTTATTTTTGGGTCATAGGTGCTTCTCTTCAATAGTGTACTTGTTAGGATCCTGTAATATATAAACTATTAATGGGTTTAAGACATTTACAAATTTGCCTGAGCCTGAATACTAAAGAAATTAGAATAAATAAATAATGAAGTTTTCGTTAAAGTTCAATGTAAAACACACCAGTACAGTTATATGAAACCATGGAATTGTATACCTGTGAAAGTCGTAAATAGCAAACTTTACTCAAGTATAAATTCTGCTGGATAAATGTTATGAAGAACTGAATTGCAACACACATTTAGGCTGTTAGCTTACCTTGCTTAGATATGAAAGGAAAATTCCACATAACAACTCTTTAGTATGTTCGGTTAAAATCTTAGGGCTAGGACATAAAATTAGAGAAATTAAGTAAGAAAATTAGTAAGGGAAATTAGGTAAAATTTATTATACTTAACTTTTATATCATCAGTTAATAGTAAATCTTCATCATCATCATCTTCACTGTCACAAAGCTCCAGGTAGGACTCAGAAACATCAACATCCTCTTCCTGGTATCCAAATAAAACGCTTTGCATCACTCAGCTTGTCAGAACACAACTTTTGCCCTTGCTTCAAAAGAGCCAAGATTCCACTCTTATTTTGGGTGATAGGTGCTTCTCTTCAATAGTGTACTTGTTAGGATCCTGTAATATATACTATTTAATGGGGTTTAAGACATTTACAAATTTGCCTGAAAATACTAAAGAAATTAGAATAAAATAATAAAAGTTTTCGTTAAAAGTTCAAATGTAAAACACACCAGTACAGTATATGAAAACCATGGAATTGTCTACCTGTGAAAGTCGTAAATAGCAAGACTTTACTCAATTATAAAATTCTGCTGGATAAATGTTTATGAAGAACTGAATTGCAACACACATTTAGGCTGTTAGCTTACCTTGCTTAGATATGAAGGGAAAATTCCACATAACTCTTTAGTGTGTTCGGTTAAAATCTCTCTCTTATTCTTGTAATATGCTATATACTGTAGCATTTCTTGAACAGTATGTTGTTGCTCTTCTCTGGATCTCTTCTGAAGCTCCACATCTTCTACTGCCTCCTTTTTTTGAGCAAGGGACACTAATAAAAGAGGAAAATATATTTACTGCAAGTAAACTACAAATCAATTTAATGTAATTACAGTTTAGGTACTTGCATTATGCATACCATACATAGTTTATTGTGCCATTGTGTTTATTGTGTTTAGTGGGTCAAAAGAATTGCAACCTAGGGTACTAATGCACCCACAATTCAATTTTTGTTTATTAAGCACCCCCCATACCCATTCCATGGGCGGTTGTGCATGTAGTTTCCTGTGCACTTGGTCTATGTCCTCCAGTAGCTCTACCTCTGATGGCCCTTTCAATACACATAGAATTCATATTATTGTGATATATCAATACACGGAGAAAGACATTGAAATGGGGGCATCAAAGGCAGAACTACTGAATGACAGAGACCAAGTTCATGGGGGAATTGTGTGAAACCTGGTTTGGCTTTAGTGGAAGCCTTGGGATCCTTGTGGGTGCAGTAGTACTCCAAGTTGCAATTCATTTGACCATGTTGTGGCGCAGTGGACTAGAGCATGCATCTGAGAACACTCAGTGCATGGGGTTCAAACCCTCATCACAGTTCCTGTGATATATCACGATACATTTAGGTTAATTAAATTAAATACTATATACTTTATACAAATTAACCTTATTGTTATAATGAAAAAGTTCAAGCAGTTTATTCAAGGAAATGGTCGCTAATTTATAATGGAAAATATATGTTGTACATGATCTGAACACATAACTAACCTATAAATGCATTATAATACCTTTCACATATAAATGAATTATAATAAGTTTCAAAATAAATAAAATAAATATATATTATTTTTAGTACCTTTCTGAGTCGAGTAACTAATGCACGAGCCAGTCCATCAATTTTCCGATGGTTCCAAAAGACTGCACCCTCTGTGAGTTCTTCTGTTCTTTCTGACAAAAATATTTATAGCAATTAATGAACATCTTGAAGAGCATAGATTAATAACAGTTTCATAACATACCTTTACTCACCAAGACCAACTCAAGTTTGACAAATATGTTTTCATTCTTGTATTGATTATTTGAGGGAGTTGATACTTATTGAATACAAATCTCATTATACTGATTACAGGGCAGGTAAAAAAATATAAAACTTGATCAGATGAACAAATACCAGCTTTCAGCATGTTTTTAGTTGTAGAGTTGTATCGTGAGAGGTATGCAAATACTTGCTCTGCCTCTTCCCCTAAAGTCAGGCCACTTCCTTCTTGCCACCGCCCTCCATACAATACCTTTAACATAAATGTATACAGTAAAAAATTCAAATTACTCTACAAAAATTAAAAGCCTCCTACTATATTAAATGATACGTATATCATTAATCTTAAACAATCAGAAATCTTAAATTTTTTTACACAAACTGTACTTATTAAATTTAATGTAATGTATACATTACATTAAATTTAATTAGTATACATAAATGTATACATTAGTATACATAAATGTAATGTTATATTTTTATTTACCTGACAATACCAAGCATGTCCTTTTGCATGCAGGACTCCTAAAAATGGCTTTGCTTGACCAATGTGAAAATGTAATTGTTTCTGAGCCACAGTTAAGGCCCATGACCAATATTTGCAAATTATGTCTTGACAAATAAACTTTACATATTTGAAATACATAATTTGCAAATAGTGGGCATAACTGTACAACTCTCCTTGATACATATTCAAGGTGTGGAGGATAATACCATGTCGACAGGAGGCCATGCTGATTCCTGTTTCATCCAAACTTTGGAATGAAAGAGGCTTATTTTGAGCAGCTTTCCATGCAAACGCTCCACACATGTGCTTACTCTGTTAAACAAAAATATTTATAGTAACTAAATATCCAGTTGGTGAGCATGATTATAATTATGCATAGGACGGGTAGAAGGTAGAGATTATTTTGCGCGAAAGGCATTGTTGTTGCACATAAGAATTTCTATGGGCTATATTTCCTTATTTAATATATATAAACTATAATGAAAAATACAAAAATGGCCACCAGATGTTACAGTCACCAAACAGTTATTAGGTAAAATTGAAGGTTTCTCAATATATAATAAAACTCACCTTAATTTTCAAGCTCTGAATAGTGCCAACATGAGCTTGAACATCTTCATCTTTGCTGAAGATACTATCAGAATAATAGGGGTTTCTGATACCTCTGCAATGATAATTCAGAAATAATTATTCATTGTGTGTAACCACTATAATATTAAACAATGGGTAATGGGGTATCAAAAAATGTTTTATATGAAGAATTCTGATGCACTGCTAAATTTTACATAAAACAAAAAATTTACATGGTGTTAGATATATAAAATGATGATATGGATGCAATTGAAAGGCAAACTATAAAGACATACTCGGTTAAAAAATATAAGTCATATGACAATGTATATTTATATGTGCATACTTTATTTACAAGAACATTAATTTTGAAGATAATATAATTCATTATAATATAGTGTGTGTGGATGACAAAAGAATACTATACATTAAGTATCTGTAAAGCACATTTTATTACCTCCCAACTTTGTTGTAGAAAGAACAAAACAAGAAAATTATGCTTATGCAAAATTATGCTACAATGTACCTAGTAATAAAGTTAAAATTTTGCTACAAATAACCTACTTATAATTATGTGTTAAATTATGGACTTTCCCATAATGATATGCATGTTAGTGGTATTACCCATACTGCCTACCTGGGGCATCCCCCCTAGAGAGATAGTGGCCCCCCCCCCCTAGAGAGATATTGACACAAGTTAAGGTAATCCCTTTAGTAAGGTGGTGGGTCAACATAAATAAGGACACAAATCAATATGTTCATTTAACAGTGGTATTAACATTTATATAAATTTAGCTAAGAATACGTTTTTACAAGTGTAACAAAGTGAAAGGAATGTATGAAAATTTTGATGATATATTAAAATGCTCATTGACTTGAACCTGTCTTCCTATATATAAAGTATAAAAATAGTAAACACAGTACCATTATTGTTGTCTGTAGTTATTTTTGGAACATCTGGTATGTACACCATACTGTCAAAATCCGATGATCTATCTGAAAAATTGATTGGTAGTGTAAATATTTGAATTCATTGCATAGCCTTTTATACTAACAAAAAAGAAAAATTGTACAGAAAAGCTAACACAACATTATAACACCTTTCTGTGTATTCTATGGTACAAAAGAAAACAAACCTTAATTATAAAGGAAAATAAACGGACAGAAGAACTATGCATACTGCTGAAACTACTTTCCACAAAAAATCTGAACCAAGGGATAGTCCCCCGAGATTTTCAATATGAAAATTTCACCCTTACAATATTTAAAAAAAAAAAGCAGAAAGAGTTCAGCACAAAACTAATGTCCGATCAGCTTGGTATAACACATCTGTAAGCTCATGGCGAAAATCCTAAGGGAGGGAATCATTTACCATCTTTCAGTGAACAATCTTATTCAATCGACACACCATGGTCTTCTTAAAAACAGATGCTAACTTATAAACCTCCTCACTTTTCGGACATGGTAACATGGTACTCAAAGTGTTTCCGGTGGATGTAGTATACATGGATTATGCTAAAGACTTTAATAAGGTACCACATGGAAAACTAGCAAGGAAATTACAGGTTCATGGAAAAAATTGTAAAATGGACAAAACAATAGTTAAAACAAAGACAGCAAAGGGTCATACTAAATGGGAATGAATATGAAGAAATGTGGTAAGTTGAGTACCTCAGGGGTCCATTTTTAGGTCTAAAATATTTTTCATATACTGAACATCTATGATATAGAAGAGAATATAATATAATCAACCACATCCTCATATTTGCAAATGTCTGGCGTTTCACGAGCACTTTGTCCTGGGTTCATATCCTGGCCGGGGAGGATTTACTGGGTTAGGCTAACCTAACCTAACCTAACTTAACCAAACCAAACCAAGTATCTCAAGTTACAAGTATCTCTGGGAATTCTTATTATCTGCTGTTGTAGAATTGACAAAATGGACACTGTGTCAACAAAATTATTCCCACATACTCCGTCACTATGTGATGGAGTACACATAGGGCAGGGGACTGAATTGTCCCTGACAGGGACAATTCTGTAACAAATGTTCTATCATAAAACTTTGTACAGTTTATTAATTTCTTACCGTTTGATGTACCAGGATGATCCATGTGTGCTGAAGTTTTATAGCTGGAGCTGGAAGATCCTGTCGAGATGACTTCTTCAAAGAGACTAATAGCTTCCCACACATTGTGTATGAGTAAGTCCTCCAGTACTTGGCCTAAGGAGTTACCAGATCTGATTTGTAGAAACTAGTGAACTATGGAGATGAGATTGTTAATAATATACTTTTTTTGAGATTCATATGACTTGCAGATTAAAAACCAACCTTATTTTAAAATAGTACACTAAAGTACATAGCAAATTGCGAAATTCGTAGCTTTAACTACTTTTTAGTTTTAGTTCATTTATTATGCACCCCATAACTACTTTAAAGCTAAACACTCAAGCTTTGAAAATAAGCACAATTTGCTATTTTAAACAGAATCTGGCAACTCTGATTTAGCATGTAAACATTGACTTGCATTCACAATGTAGTTATTTATTTTTCAACAATTTAAAATGGGTTATGAAAATACACACATTGGTACATTATTGCAAAGGCACTATACTATATACATATATAGATATATAAATTGTTGCAAGTCGAGCAACATATATTTACATTGAACAACAAATGAGATTGGAAAAGCAGTATTGCCAAAATAGACCCCAGACACCCTGTGGGTAGTAATGGACCCCCATACCGACCCTATGAGGGGTAGTGGACCCCATAATAATACTATGGGCGGTAGTGGACACTATACAAACACTATAGGCGGTAGTTGACTTCATAGCGACCCTCTGGGCGGCAATGGCCGCCATACACATCCAGTGGGTGTTATTATAAATAAATAAATAAATATGTTTATTCAGGAAAGGTACATACATAAAGTGATTTTACATAAGTGGATCGATTTATAGATAGAGCTAGTACATACAATGCCTAAAGCCACTATTACACAATGCGTTTCGGGCAAGAAAACAGTAATATCTAAAACTTAATACTAATTGAGCAAAAAGAACAAAATGTTTTGAGAACAGATACAAATAAAGATAAAAAAAGGGGGGAACATGACTGAAAAACCAGCACAAATACAATATGTAGACAAACAGCGTTGAATAAAAAAATAAGACATGGGTTGACAATAGAGGGGTAAGGTAGGTTACAGGGAATTTATCAGGAAGTGTTTAGTTATACATAATTTTAGTTTTACATAATTTATTGGACCCCATACTCATCCTGTGGGTGGTATTGGACCCCATACCCATCCTGTGGGTGGTTGGAGCCCCATACCCATCCAGTGGGTGATAGTGGACGCCTTACTCATCCTGTGGGTGGTATTGGACCCCATACCCATCCTGTGGGTGGTATTGGACCCCATACCCATCCTGTGGGTGGTTGGAGCCCCATACCCATCCAGTGGGTGACAGTGGACGCCATACTCATCCTGTGGGTGGTATTGGACCCCATACCCATCCTGTGGGTGGTTGTGAGCCCCATACACATTCTGTGGGTGGTAGTGGACGCCATACTCATCCTGTGGGTGGTATTGGACCTCATACCCATCCTGTGGGTGGTTGGAGCCCCATACCCATCCAGTGGGTGACAGTGGACGCCATACTCATCCTGTGAGTGGTATTGGACCCCATACCCATCCTGTGGGTGGTTGTGAGCCCCATGCACATCCTGTCGGTGGTAGTGGACGCCATACACATCCAGTGGATGGTATTGGACCCCATACCCTTCCTGTGGGTGGATGTGGGTGGATGGATGATCCCCATACCCATCCTGTGGGTGGATGTGACCCCCATACCCATCCTGCGGGTGGTATTGGACCCCTTACCCACCTAACAGGTTTTAGTGGACCCTATACGCATCCTATATTTGATATATAGTAGACACCACACCATTTGCAGTAGTTTACCCCATAGAAAACATAACATCGTTTTCTGTTAGCGTTCCTACAGAACATTCTTTAAATATTTTTAAGGCACAAACTATTGTATATTATATTGATTGGTGAAGCACTGTAATTCTATGTAATAATTTATAGTGCTTATTATAATTTACTAAGAACAACTAATATTTCTCAAAACAAAACTACGAGCCTTCAATAGGATGTAGCTGATTTGTAATATTCTAAGAGCATGGACAATAGTAGGTAAATTTCACAACCCATGTGTGACCTGAAAACAACAATTTTCATTATACGTGAACCAATCACGACTATTCTGCTATTTACGTTGATGGACGGGTACTGTGAGACGTAAATTGGTACGTGATGAAGAGTTTGGGCCTTGGTAAAAAAGTTAACTCGGAATATACCACATATGTACTAAATCACATGTAACATATGGACTTTAAGCATTAAGTCATATATGTGCTGTCTTGTGTGAGGACGGGTTGCACCTTCATATAAGACAGACAAGGATTTATACTATAGTACAGTAACATCATTTGCAGACGACACTAGGATTTTCATGAGAGTAGAAACTATAGAGGACACATCAAACCTCTAGTCTGATGTTGATTAAGTCTTTCAACAGGCCACAGAAAATAACTTGATGTTTAATGTGGATATGTTCCAGTTACTGCGTTATTTGAAGTAATCATTTCGGAAAACTTTACCTTTCAAGAACTAAACACATTAGCTGTTTTAACTGCAAGGAAAATTACAGGTTGGATAACAGGTACTCCTCAATTATTAGATGCCACACCAATGATGATACTTTTTAAGACGCTAGTGCTCTCTTAGAGTGGAATATTGTTGCACAATTACAGCCCCATTCAAAGCTGGAGATATTGCTGACCTCAAGAGCATGTAAAGATCCTTTACCGCTAGAATTCACTCAATAATACATCTAAATTATTGAGGCCACTTAACATATTTAAATCGGTGTTCTTTAAATATTTTTTTCGGTCGAGTTGGTCGGGTGGCTAAGGTGTCCTGTACGCCACCAGAGTGCTCCTGGCAGTATGGGTTCGAGTCACTTCTGGGGTGTGAGTTTTCAGTTGCATATAGTCCTGGGGACCATTCAGGCTTGTTCACATTTGTGTTCCTCACGTGTGCCCCAAAGAATGAGGTGATTTGATAAAATACCATGCCCAAGATTACCAACCGAGTGCCGGCGGGGGATGAAATTAGCCTCGGCTACCATCCTCTTTTGTCCGGTCGAGTTGGTCGGGTAGCTAAGGTGTCCTGTACGCCAGCAGAGTGCTCCTGGCAGTATGGGTTCGAGTCACTTCTGGGGTGCGAGTTTTCAGTTGCATATAGTCCTGGGGACCATTCAGGCTTGTTTGCACTGTGACGGTAAAGTAGTGGAGTATGGTGTTCGGCAGTCTTCCACTGGCAGATGTCAAAGCCAGGCCACATAATAAAGTAGACAAAAAAAGGAAAAAAAAAGAATGACTGCTTGTCTGATAATCTGTGGTAAGGTAAGGGAAGAGACACGAAAAATAATAAACAATGACCTTTAATTATGCTAGAAAACAAATTTAAATAAAGACAATACCTTGGCTGAATAATGTGCAAGTTAACAAGTGAAAAATAACTAAACATAAAAATGAATTACGTTAACGGGAGGATAAATGACATACAATAATAGTTAATATAAAAATAGTGCTGGGAATATATGAGCAAGCTAACAATCGCTATTTGATCACTCAAGGTGAGTCAACTAGATGTTATCAGCCAGAGCACAAGATATATTCTGATGGTGGTACTGCCAGTCGACCCCGACGTTGCCTTGGCGTGGAACGTGGTTGGTGCAGGGCTGGAGTGGCGTGTTCTCGAACGGCCAATGAGAATGCAGGAAGGCCGACAATTCAGTAGTTTGAGACTGGGACTGCAGCAGTAGAAGGGTCGGCGCGGAGACCAGGTGTGCAGGAGAGGGGGGAGTGCAGGTGCGTGTGACTGTCTTGATATATACGTTTAAGCTACTGTAAAACGTATCTTTAATGTTGCTGGGAACGTGATGTATATCGGGAAGAGCAGGCTAAATCTCTTGGAAGAGATTATCGTCACAACTCTCCCCCGAAGCCTGCGGTTCCGGTGTAGTCACGTTCTCGGGAGGTAGAGTGGTAGGTGGAGCTGCCTCTACCTCATGAACTCTGGAGAGGGCGTCTGCGATGATGTTATCAGGCCCCTTGATGTAACAAATTTTCAGATTGAAGCCTTGAAGATATAAAGCCCATCGCAGCAGACGTTGGTTATTGAATTGGGCTTGATGTAGGAAGCGTAGAGGATTGTGGTCCGAATAGATGGTAGTGGACCTAGCACCTTGCAGATATGGTGCAAAGTGTTGCAAGCTCAGGACGATGGAGAGGAGTTCCTTCTCTATAGTGCTGTAGTTTTTCTGATGAGGTTTCAACATGTAGCTATAGTAGCTGACAGGTAGAACCTCCTCGCCTCGTTGCTGCATTAAGACACTCCCGATGCCGGTACCACTGGCGTCGACGTGGAGGATGAAAGGCTTCTTGGTATCTGGTGAGGCGAGAATAGGATTAGAATAGAGGAGGAATTTGAGTTGTTCGAAAGCAACGGTTTGCTCCCTGGTCCAATTATACCGTTGCTTGGGACTGGTTAAGGTGATTAAGGGTGTTGCAACAGTGCTAAAGTTCCTCACAAACCTACGGTAATAAGAAGCAAGACCAAGGAAGCGTAGGAGCTGCTTCCTGGTAGTAGGCTGTGGATGCTCTCTGATGGCTTGAGTGTGGATATTTAAAGGAGCCAGGCTGCCACTCCCTATAACATGACCCAGGTACCGCACTTTACCTTTGGCAAAAGTGGACTTGCCCAGATTGATGGTGAGGCCGGCTTTCGGGAGCTTGGTGAACAATCGTTGCAGCTGGAGCAGGTGTTCGCTCCAGGTGTTGGCTGCTACAACGATATCATCCAAATAGGCGTAGGTGTTGTCCAAGCCCTGGATGACGCGGTTGACAGCTCTCTGAAAGGTGGCCGGGGCATTGCAGAGTCCAAAGGGAAGGCGGTTATATCTGAAAAGTCTGAAAGGGGTTGTGGTGTCTGTGTATAGCTGAGATAGTCTTGGTTGTAAGGTTGATGTAAAGTCATTCCTGGTTACTGACTTTAATACTTAAATAATTACATGATAGAGTAGCTCCCAAGCTGGTAGCGTCCTGTATGTTGTTTACCTTCTCCCTAGTGGCGTCCAGCCGCCGCACATAGAAAACGGATGGTACCATTTTCTGTGAACATGACATCCCTCCTTTTCTTTAAAAAGAATGAATACAGGATGTCTACCATGCTTGTAGCACAAAGCAAAGTTATTGACACAAAGTAAGTTATTAACATATCAAGAGATATTGCATACATTTAACATTAATTAAACACACAAAGAATTTAAACAATCTTTACCACAAAGGATTTCAATGTTAAAAATACATATGCAATGTTAAACAAACATGAAAGAAACTGTAATACAAAGTTACAAAATATTGAATGAGAGATCTGCATTATTCAAACAATATTAAATTTAGTTTAGCATAACAAGTAAATACTTTGCATTACATAGGAACACAATTAATCATCATATCGTGTAGGGCGTTTAACATGTCGTTTTGGACGAGAGTCCTTAAGTACAAGAATATCCCTCGATGAATTGTTTATCGAGTTATAACTCATTTTTTCTTTTTCTTTTGCACGACTTTGCACTTCATCATTTTCTACACTATTGGAATCACTTTGAAATAAGCCATATTACGTGTTATACTATGATCTCTATTACTCGCTGTTACCATAGTTCCTTTTACACTAATCACTTTATATGGTTTTGTATCATACGGCATATCTAGCTTTCCCTCTTTTTTCTTTTTAACGAGAACAGTATCTCCAACCTTTATGAATTGTTCCTTTGCACGTTGATCATGAGCAATTTTCATTTTGCCCTTGGCTAGTGCATCCTTCTGAGCGAGACGTTTATCCGTTACTTGGCTGGCATGACAGGTAGTGCGATTCTCATAGGACGTCCAAATAAAAGTTCGCCAGGCGACTTGCCCAGTGTTCCATGCGGTGTTGCACGGTAGTTCCTGAGAAAAGCATACATAGCTTGTTTCCAGGATCGTCCTTCGGCATGAGCACAGCGTACAGCTTTCATGAGAGGTTGCATGAATCTCTCTACTTCTCCATTTGCTTGAGGATGTAGTGGCATCACACGGCGGTGTTTGAATCCAATATGCTCAGCAAAGTTGACAAAGTCTTGTCCATTAAATGGCGGTCCATTGTCCGTCTTGACAACTTCAGGAATGCCAAAGTTTGAAAAGATCTTGTCGAGTTTCGGGATGACAGCCTTTGCAGATGTGGAAGTGATGATTTCTACTTCTGGATAACGTGAGTGATCATCAATGACTACCATCAAGTACTCTCCAGTTGGTAGCGGTCCACAGAAGTCCATCGATACTTCCATCCATGGTGCAGCAGGTAGTGGTGAAGGTTGTAGAGGTGTTGGTCTTGAAGTATCCACTGCAGCTTGGCAAGGGACACAGGCATCATGCATGTCCTTAGCTTGACGATCAATGCCAGGAAACCACACCTTTTCTCGTAGCAGCTGTTTGGTCCTTACAAGACCTTGGTGTCCTTGATGTGCAAGCTTCAGAGCACGTTGCTGGAGAACAGCTGGAATGACGATACGAGTACCTCGCAGCACGGTGTCGCGTTGTTGCGTAACACTTAATTCTGTCTGGATGCGTTCAAGTGCTTTGAATGCATCTTGGTCAACTCCTGAGGGTGGGATGCGTGGAAACTTTTTCTTAGTCAATGCATCCACTGTTGCTTGCAGAGTTGGGTCCTCTAGGGTTGCAGTACGTATTTCATCAAGAGTGAGAGCCTTAGGGACTGCATCACAGGTTACAGAGTGTACATATTCCTCGGCAACTTGCTGATGCTTGGTGATGGTGAAACTGTTGGCAGGATGTCGACTGATGTAATCAGCGGGATTGCCTGCACCTGGCTTGTATTTCACCGTAAAGTTGTATGGTTGCAGACGAAGAGCCCATCTCTCAATGCGAGCTGGTGGTTTGGACTTTGGATTATTGAAGATGGTCTCCAACGGTTTGTGGTCAGTGACTATCGTGGTAAAGGGTGCACCAAGCAGATACACATTGAAGTGTTCACAGCCCCATACAAGAGCAAGAGCTTCCTTCTCTGTCTGACTGTATCGTTGCTCAACATCTGTGAGAGAACGGCTGGCGTAGGCAATTACTACTCTTGAATCTGGTTGACCAGGTTTGTGTTGGGCTAACACAGCACCTAAACCAACAGGACTAGCATCCACCGTTAACTCAGTGTCCATTGATGGATCAAAGTATGCAGCAGTCGCATTTTCTACTAGTGCATCTTTCACAGCATCAAATGCATTTTGCTCGACATCGCTCCAGTACCATGATGCATTTTTCTTCAGGAGCTCACGTAGAGGCTTCGTAATGGTAGCAAAATCTGGAATGAAGCGAGAACAGTAGTTTGCCATTCCCAGAAAACTATGTACTTCAGTGGATGTTGAAGGAGGTGCAGCATTCTTGATATCTGCAACTTTCTTAGGATCTGGAGACAGACCTTTGTCACTAAGTACATGTCCAAAGAATTCAATTTTATGTTGATTGAACTCACACTTTGCTCGGCTTAGCGTCAAATTCTTTTCTCGTAAGCGTTGCAATGTTGCACGAAGAGCTTTGTCGTGTTCAGCTTGGGTACGGCCATAAACAATGATGTCATCAGACATGTTGTCAGCATTAGGTATATCTTGCAATACCTGGCTGATGATGTGCTGGAATACTTCAGCAGCACTGTTAATACCAAAACTCAGGCGCTTGTACCTATACAGACCTCGATGTGTCGTAAACGTTGTGATGAATCGACTCTCATCATCAAGTTCAAGCTGATGATAGCCCTTGTTTAAATCTAACTTGCTGAATACAGTTGCACCATTCAAGCGGTATATCATATCATCTACAGTGGGTGTAGGATGGCGTTCACGCATTATTGCCTTGTTGGGAACACGCATGTCTACACAAATGCGTATCTCATCTGGATTCTTCGGCTTTGGTGGAGTGACAATTGGGCTTACCCATGGTGTTGGGCCTGTTACCGGTTCAATGATATCTAGTTCTATCAGCCTATCCAGTTCGGCATCGACTTTCTTGCGAGTATGGAATGGTTGTCGGCGATGTGGTTGGGCAACTGGAATTACATCTGGGTTGATATGCAGATGTACCTTGCTATCAGTATAACAACCTATGGATTTAAACCGATCAGAAAATTCAGCAACAATAGCATCAACATTGTTTGCAGATTCCACTGCTACAGCATTAGAAAGCTGAAGTAGCCCCAATTTGGTTGAAGTCTTGTAACTGAGTAAAGACTCCTTTGCATTCCTAACAACATGGAATGTAGTAATGAGCATTGCATTCTTTGACTTAATCTCTGCAGTGAAAGTTCCAATCACTGGTAAGGCTACCTTTGAAGCATAGGCAGTGGCTTTGCCATTATAGTTTTCAAGCTTTGGGAACTGTTTTTTAAATTTTTCATAGTGGCACTCAGCAATGGTGTCAATGTTTGATCCAGTGTCAATGAGAATTTTGAGACAAATGCCAGCAATGTATACTATAGTCTCTGGGTTGTTTGGAAGATCATTCCATTCTGTGATTGATTGTACTCCATAAATATAATCACATTCACTGTCATCTGAGACTGGTTGTAATGAAATGTTGTCTTGTATATTATTAACATTCTTGATTTGAGGTGCAATATTGTGTTTGCCACCTCGACTCCTATGACTTGATCCTCGTACATTGCTTTTATTTATTGATTGTGGTTTCTTTAGTGCGGAACGACACATAGCACCAAAATGATTTAGTTTTCTACACTCATAGCACTTCTTACCTTGTGCAGGACAAACATTATCTTGGTGTGGGTAGTCTCCTCCACAATTGTAACATTTATTATTGACAACCTCTGATGTGAGTCGTTGTGACTGCTTGAGTCTTGTTCCATGACTCCAGTTGTGATGTGGTTCTCGGCTCAATTTAATGTTAGGTTTGGCATGATATCTTCTATGATCATGGTGTACTCCCTGAACCTTACATACTTCATGACTGTTAGTAACAGTGGCAGAACCGTTGTTGGCACTGCACTCCATGGCACGAGCATCACGTGCAGCATCTTCCATTCGACGAGCCATATCCAGTATCTTGGTAAGAGAACTTTCATCATCAACAAGTTCTAGAGCTCTTCGACGAAGACGTGTAGATGTGCATGTTTCAATTATTTGCTGTTTGATTTCTTTGTCAACATCAGCAAACTCACAATGGGCTGCTAAACCCTGCAGACGTGTATGGTATTGATCAACAGTTTCATTAGAGAGTTGTTTTGCTCTCCTGAAATGCATAATTTCCATAGCAGTATTTTGCCTTGGTTTGAAATGCTCAGTTAATTTGGCCTTGGCAGTGTCATAATCTTTGGCACCACCAGTATCTTTCAGTGTATCAAAGATGTCACAAACTCTATCACCTGCATAGTGAAGCAGAAAGGCACGCTTTCTTTCAGCACTTTTGATGTCAGAAACTATCAACAAATTTTCAAACCTTTTAAGCCATTTGACCCACCTCTGTGACAGGTTTGTCTGGTCACAGTCAGGATCAAATGCAGGAAACTGAGGTATATTTGCCATTTTTACTGAATAAATTTAAACTTATCACTTAAAATGTTCCTCAGAATATATAACACTTACTGCACTGTATATGTTATTCAAGAATTCACTGTAATTACTTTAATTTTGCAAAGCACACAAGCATTTTAATGCAAAAGTTCACAACAGTGCACAACACAGCAGCAACTGACTTCTTACCTAGCCCTTGTGTACATGTGTTGTTCCTACTCACAGCAACACAGCAGTTGTTAGCAGTTGGTACAGCAATTGGCAGCAGTTGGTACAGTAGGCAGCAGTAGGCAGCAGTTGGCAGCAGTAGGCAGCAGTAGGCAGCAGGCAGCAGTTGGTTCACAGCGTGAAGAATTTTGTAGCACGGAGCGTCGTTTCGTAACCAAAACATCGGGTTTTGTACACTGCATCAAAGCGTCGTTTCGTACACAGCGTCGGCAGATTCCTCTCACACAGCAACAATCAGCACAGCTTGGGTAGCACACAGCATTGGCCAGCACACAGCAACGGCCAGCACACAGCAACGATCAGCACACAGCAACAGTCAGCACACAGCATGGGGTTGCATACAGCATCGGGTATGGTGCTCACAGACAGCTTCTCCTTCCTCTGGGCGAGACAGCATGCTCCTTCCTTGTGTTTTGTTGAACAAAATACCTGCGTTCCCAGTTCATCGTCGTCGCCAGTGTGGTGTCTGTGTATAGCTGAGATAGTCTTGGTTGTAAGGTTGATGTAAAGTCATTCCTGGTTACTGACTTTAATACTTAAATAACTACATGATAGAGTAGCTCCCAAGCTGGTAGCGTCCTGTATGCTGTTTACCTCTCTCTAGTGGCGTCCAGCCGCCGCACATAGAAAACGGATGGTACCATTTTCTGTGAACATGACAGGGGTTATAAAGGCAGACAGTTCTTTAGCTCGCTCCGTTAAACTCACCTGGTAATAGCCCTTGAGTAAGTCTACCTGAGACAGGTAGCGGGCATTACCAATGGCATCAAGTATGTCGTCTATCCTAGGTATAGGGTAGGCGTCCTTCACGGTGACCCGGTTCAATTTCCTATAATCCGTGCAAGACGGATTTTGCCGTGAGGTTTGGGTACCAGGATGCATGGTGAGGCCCAGGGGGACTCACAGGGGGTAGCCAGTCCATGGTCCAAGAGATACTGTACCTCAGCACGCATGACTTCCGTTTTGCTAGGGCTGATTCGGTAGAACGGTTGGCGAATCGGCTGGGTGTCAGGTAGCAGTTGGATGTCGTGCCGAGTCACAGTACACTCTTGGGGATCATCTCGAAACAACTCCTGATGTTCTCTGATGAGTTTGATGAGTGAAGCACTATTATCGTCCTGAAAATGATTGTGAAGGTCAGTAAGGATTTCCGAATTAGAAAGCGCTGTCTCAGTGTCAGTGCTTTCGGAAGGAGAAGCAGGGAAGGTCTCACTGTGGCTATATGGACCTGTAAATGTAGAATAGGTGGTTAGCACAGTGGGAGGAACCCCTGGTAAAGTTTGAGCAGTTGATGTGGCACAGCTGGGTCTTCCGCCGCCTATCGGGGGTCTCGAGAACGTAGTTGAAGTTGTTCCGGCACTCCTTAACACGGTAGGGTCCTGAGAACCTGTTCTGTAAAGGAGAACCTGGGATAGGGAAATAGGCAAGAACTAAGTCTCCTGGTTTAAACTTCCTTACTTTGCAGTGCTGGTCGTAACGAGTCTTCATCCTCTCTTGGGCTTTCTGTAGGTTGTTGCTGGCAAAGGAATGGACCCTCTCTAGAATGTGTCGGAGGTTTTGAAGATACTGGGGCACATTCTGATGCTCACTGAAGGTGGCATCACGTAGAGAATCCTTGAAAGCCTTGAGAGGTGTACGGCACTTACGTCCGTAGAGCATCTCATAAGGAGATACTCCTAGTGACTCGTTGGGAAGACTTCTGAAAATACACATGATGAGATCAATTTGCCTATCCCAATCCTTTGAGGTCTCATTACAAAACTTTTTTAAGAGTGCCTTGATAGTTGATGACTACGCTCGAGAGAACCCTGTGAAGCAGGATGATAGGGGCTGGACAGTACCTGTTTGATGTTGAACTCCTCCAGAGTCCGTTTGAAGAGATCACTGGTGAAGTTGGTGCCACAGTCGCTCTGAATCTCCCTCGGAAATCCATACTGGGTGAAGATTTTCAGTAGATTCTTCACCACTGTAGCAGCCGTAATATTTTTCACTGGAACTGCTATCGGAATCTGGTGGTAGGACACAGGATGTTAAGATATATGCGTTGCCTGCACTGGTCCGAGGCAAAGGACCAACACAGTCGATAATAGTTTGTGGAACGGTTCCTCAGGCACCTGGATGGGTATCAGTGGTGCTCTGGGAATGGAAACGTTCGGTTTCCCGGCTAACTGACACACGTGGCATAATTTGACATGATTTTTGACGTCGTTTACCATACCTGGCCAGTAGTAGTCTTGTCGAATTCCATGGTAAGTCTTGTTGAACCCGTAGTGTGACAAAGCGCCGTGGGCCAGGTGTAGAATCGTGGGCCGCAGGCTGGTAGGAATCACTAGTTGTTCAACGTCTGCCCAATCGTCCTCGTCCTTCAGTTTACTGGGTCTATACCTGCGATAGAGTATTCGTTCTCCATAAAGAACCCAGGAACACTGTCGGATTGGGTTTCAGCCTGAAAGAATAATGGTGTCAAGGTAAGATCATCTCTCTGTAACTTACGGAACTCCACAGCGGTCAGGTTAGGGGGTAGTTTCGAAGGGTCCTGAGGGACAGCGGTAGCAGTAGAGTCAGCTGGCTGTGGTCGTGCAGCTTGAGCACGGGTGGTCACCATAACAGGAGGAGAACCTTCATCACTCTCTTGAACCTTTGCTGGAACATGCTCAAAAATCGGGTTATCCAACACAGAGTTGCTTACCTCGGATATGTCCTTGACGATCAGGTTGTTTGGTTGTTGGTCTTCTGCCAAGTCGTTGCCCAGGAGAAGTTGCACTCCAGGCATGGGAAAAGGCTTTTCCCTGACGGCGACTTGGACTTCACCGGTCACGAAGGGACAATCTAGGTAAACTCTGGCAAGTGGATAAGGAGTTGTAGCAGTAAGGTCAGTGATGAACACAGTCTCTCCTGTGTAGGCGACGTTGGGCACAGCTGATTTCAAGACGATCGATTGTAGAGCCGCTGTGTCCCGCAGGATCTTAAGTCCAAAACGTCCCTCTGAATCTGAACCGTGGGTAGAGATAGTTCCTGGATATAGATGCTTGGTAAAGAGAGAGAGATCATTAGCATGAACACCAACATTCATTACAGGCTTACCGGACTTAGGGTGAGTAGGTTTAGACTTAGGAGGTTCGATGTTACCTTTAGATTGGGACTTACCACATTTGTCAATGGTGTGTCCATACTGTACCAAGACTTCTTGCTGGTAGGTTCTGGAGTCAGCCGGTGGATGAGGCTGTAAGTGTCAGCTGACTTCGCGCACTTCACCAAATCCGTCTCTTCCTTGTCTGCTAAGTATAGGCGGACAGGAGGAGGTACACGTCTCAAAAATTCTTCAACCAGTATGAGGTTGACAAGCTCTGAAAAGTAGAGACATGTGCTGCCTCCAGCCATTTCATGAAATATCTTCGTTTGGTGTTAGCAAATTCTAAGAAGGTGGTGGTACTTGCCTTGACGTAGTCACGAAACTTTCGTCGATAGCTTTCGGTGGAGAGAAGGTAGGCGTCCAACACAGCTTGCTTCAAGGTGGTGTAGTCGTTTTCTGATGCCAAAGTGCTGAGTGTGACTGCTGCTCTACCTGTTAAATGTACTCGGAGAAGGGTAGCCCATTGGTCGTCAGGCCAATTAAGTTGATCAGCAAGGGTCTCAAAAGTGGTAAAAACACATCAACCTCCGTTTCGATGAACGGGGGCATTAACTTACTTGCATGGGAGACATTGAAACTGGGAGGAAGACTAGCTGCCGCTTGTTGGAGTTGAGCTTGGTGTGCAGCGTCCCTCGCGAGTTCTCGGTCACGACAGTTTAGAGCTGCTTCTGCCTGTCGTTTGTCGTGGTCACGTTGTATCTCGAGTCGCTGTTTGTATAAGGCCAACTCACGTTCACTTTCTTCTTTTCTCAGTGCGGCTTCTCGCTCCTTGAGGTGTAGGGCTTCTTTCGCCAGAGCAGCTTCACGCTCTTGTTCTTCCTTTCTGAGGGCAGCTGCTTCCTTTTGTTGCTCCCGCTCGATCTTAGCAAGTTCTAACTTAAGTTTTATTGCTGTCAAGTCATGTTTATCTGAAATAGTGTATTGTTCATGAGTAACAGAATCTATCTTCCCTTCATCCAAAAGATGATCTACAATTATATTATTTACGGTATATTTGTTGGCGCCTGGTGGAACTTCCAATTGATACTCGTGTGCAAGAGTTATCAATTCGACCCTTTTTGCGTGACGCAATTTCTCTATTTCACCTTCTGGATTTGCCTTGAAAGCTTGTAGGCGGAACATTGTGAAAATATAGCAAAATAAAGGAGACACGAATATACAGTGAGAATATGGTGAATGTCAGAAACAGGAAACGTGGAAACTGATACCTATCCTGTGGGGAATTATTAATAATTAAAGTTAATTCAAGATGGTAAATGAATAAGGTCGCAGGAAATCTTGTACCTGGTACTCACTGTGGGAGGATAAAGGCAAGAAAATCCTACTAATTAGTGAAAACTGAGTTTAAAAGACAAGTGAAACACTAAATGGCTTCAAAATAAATGAGGTAGTCCAAAAAATGTAGTCATACCTTGCCAAGTCACTATAGAACATAAGCAAAGGTACCCACTGAAATTGAATATGGTATTTACAGAATTAGCGAACTTTGTGCTCAAAAGAAAGAACGCCAATTCCCTACCTTGGGTAAATACCATCAGTCTGACCGACGAGTAGGGGTGCGAGTGTCAACTGGTGACGAGAACTATCGGCGAGGTCCCAACTCGCCAATAATAGTTCGTGCTAGAGGATCTAAAGCCCTCTTTTTCCTCCTAGAGTCGGATTGCAGGACTTAGGTGCTATTGACCCGGAGACAGACCACAGTACCAGGGTACCTATGTGATAATCTGTCAAAAATGTGAGAAATATCTGGGGACAAAAGATGTTAAACACGGATAATAACACGGAAGGGGGAGACGACCAATTGAGAGTATGACTGCAGCCTACAGTCACCACGTAATCCAAAGTTGTCTCACTCTCACCATATGCTATTCCCGTAATGCACAATATACACAGCACCATAGAAATAAAAAATGATTAATGTAAATAATGGAAGCAAGGGAAATGAAAGCCAAGTACGCTTACCACAATTACCAATACCTGAGTGAAGCTCCCGGACAGGCCCCCAATTATATGTGACGGTAACGTGTTGGAAATGGTGGTCGGCAGTCTTCCAAATAGCAGATGTCAATGCTGGGCCACATACATTTAATTTATAAAAAAAAGAAAAAAAAGAGTGACTACTTGTCTGATAATCTGTGGTAAGGCAAGATACACAAAAACACAAAATATAAAAAAGTACTTTACTTAATCTAGAAAACAAAATAAAATAAAGACGATACCTTGGCATTTAAAATAATGTAAAAGAAAAATACGTAAAATTATAGAACAAATTGAAAAGGGGGGAACTGGTTACGTTAACAAAGTTAAATGGTGGTGGGAATATATGCGCTAGCTATAAACTTCTTATTTGATCACACGAGGTGGGTCAAATTAGGTGTTCATAGCAGGAGCACGAGATATATTCTAGCTGGCAGAACTGCAAGGGACTCCAACAATGACTGGCGATGATAGTGATTGGCGTGGAACGGGAGTGGTGTGTTGATTGGCGGCCAATGAGAACGCAGGACGGCCACAAGTCGCTAGTTTGGCTGGGAGCAGTAGTTGGCAAGTCGACCAGGTGTGCAGCAGGTGCTGGAGAGGGGGGAGGAGGGAGTTGCAGGTGCGTGTGGCTGTCTTGATATATACGTTAAGCCACTACAAAACGTATCTTGCATATTGTTGAGAATGTGATGAAGTAAGGAAATAGCAGGATAAATCTCTGATAAGAGATTATCGTCACAATATATATATAGTTTGGCTATATATATATATATATATATATATATATATATATATATATATATATATATATATATATATATATATATATATATATGTCGTACCTAGTAGCCAGAACGCATTTCTCGGCCTACTATGCAAGGCACGATTTGCCTAATAAGCCAAGTTTTCCTGAATTAATATATATTTTCTCTATTTTTTTTCTTATGAAATGATAAAGCTACCCATTTCACTATGTATGAGGTCATTTTTTTTTATTGAAGTTAAAATTAATGTAGATATATGACCGAACCTAACCAACCAAACCTAATCTATCTTTATATGTCAGGTTAGGTTAGGTAGCCGAAAAAGTTAGGTTAGGTTAGGTGAGGTAGGTTAGGTAGTCGAAAACAATTAATTCATCAAAACTTGGCTTATTAGGCAAATCGGGCCATGCATAGTAGGCTGAGAAGTGCGTTCTGGCTACTAGGTACGACATATATATATATATATATATATATATATATATATATATATATATATATATATATAT
>WNGS01006900.1:42845-60875 GCA_020271785.1 Procambarus virginalis
TTTTCCCAAAGATTAAAAAATGGGGAATAATGGACGTCGTGGTTGGGGATTATCTACAATTACCGCATCCTCTACCTGAACCTCTTCCTACACCTCTTCCTGTACCTCACGCTCTGGAATGTCTGGGTGACCATAAGCTAATGACTCTGTGGGATTAATGAGGTACCTCTTGTCATCAAAAGCTGACAGGCCGCGCTTAGTTGTTTTACATGTGCATATTTGTCCGTTAACATTACGAATGGATCTGGATACAAAATTAAAAGTTGTATTTGTCTCTAATGTGTTCTGAAAAGATGCATGTGTTATTTTCTTTTGTTGGTGATAAGGAATGGTGTTGGTGATAAGGAAACATTTACATAAATGTTCATTATCAAGGGTTAGGAGAGAATACGTTTTAGGCTTGAGTGCGATTAATTCAGTTATAATTTTCTGCTTTACTTCTGACTTGACGAGTCCTAGTTCACCTTTGCGAGTAGCAGAATACATGGGATGATCTTTGTCAAAATTACTGAAATCCATATAATCTACTAGAGGAGCTTTTGTCATTTCTTGGAAAGCATCTTTACAGGCAAGAGTGAATATGAATGAGTCTGTATCCGTATAAATTAGTCTAGCTCTCTCTCCATAATGAGCTTTAACTACATTATACCAGAACTCATATAAACGCCTCTTGGCTATCTGTAAGATCTGATATCCCATGTAAGAAGGAGTTGTAACTTTAAGGATGTCTTTCATTACTGTACAGAGAACCCTATCTGGACCTAAAGAGATAGCTCGTTTATACAAAGGGTTTCTTGCATGAGTTAAGAATGCGTGCTTCGTCGTTACTAGATGGTGAGTATTAGCATATCTAGAAATATTGGTCATTGATTTCCCATACAGACTATTACTTATGAGTTTAAAAGCTTTTTCTTTAACTTCACAGGTGGTATTGGCTCGTTCTCGAATGTTGGTAGAAATAAAATCTTTTAAATAAGGAGCCTGTTTAAATTCATAAATTGTTTTTACTCGTTCAACTTCTAGTCCTAGTTTTAATAACAATTGCAGGAAATCAAGGCTTACTAAGTAGTTGTTTTGGGGCAAGTGGGATGCAATTAATTTAGTATTTTTAGGTGGGAGCTTACGTTTTTCATCATTAAGGGTTTTCTTACTGTACTCTGACAAAAACTCCTCAGTTATATTAGTATGAGACAGTACTGTACAAGGGGCAGATCATCAGTATACCTAGCTACCTCGGGAGATACACGTTTCGTATCGCATAAAATCCAATAGCCTTTGTCTTGATCACAAGGGATATGTTGTAACCCTTGCTCTAATAAGGTATCCCGCTCAAGGTCAGTTAATTGTCTAATCCCTCCCTGGGGAAGTAACTCAGCCATGCACGCAGCATATAGGCTGTTGAAGTCAAGGTACAAAATGTGAGTATCGTCATCAGAGCTGGGGTTAGATGTAGTGTGCTCATTAACAGCTTGTGTAAATTGTCTTATGGAAGATGTGAACCCTCCTCTAAGATTCCTTCTCAACAAATCATATATATTCTGATCATACACATAGTCAAGTACAACTTTAGATTTAAATAAGAATGCGTCCCAAGCGTAACTAGGAAGTGATACATAGAATACAATATCTAGTTCATAAATTTCTTTAAGTGACGTGCGCAAAGTGTAAATATATCAACTAACATTCCTACGTCAACTTTTAAATATAACATGAGGTAATCCTTGATGTTTGTACAGTTCCCTAAATTAAATACTTTAAGAGCTTTGTTATAATCTTCTTCAGACAGTGGAGCGTCATGTAAAACATTGTAAAACTTATCTCGAGACGGGAGCTGAGGTTCGTCTAACACGTCCATGGAAGAAATGTAATCATAACGTAGACTTTGTTTACCTTCAATTAACAGAGCTTTAGCCTCATCGGATACACCATTTAATATGTGTTTAGTATACTTGGTGGGTTTCTTACTGGCAACGTGCTCTTTTGCTAAGGTTCCTAATGACCCATTAAGGAGAGCTAAGCTATCTAGGAATTTAAGTTCACCTATGATGACTTGCATAAATTTCAATCTTTCCTTGGTTAGAATTTCTACTTCGCGGCGAGGATTTTTGGACAGTTCTTTAAGTATAATTCCAAGATCATATGCTGCATTATGGGAAAATGTGGTCAAGTATCTACGAGCATTTTTACATTGTAAATTGCAACGAGCACAATAAGCACCTAAGTAATTATTATCTTGAATAGCATGATTATGATGTCTATGTTTATCTTTCTTATTCTTGAAAGTTTGATGACACAATTGACACGTATTTTGTCTTTGAAACATTCTTTCCTGTTCTCTAGACAAGTTCTTAGGGAAGTTGGGGAGCTGAGCATGAATAGCTTTCCATGAGGCTTCTAGCTTTGTAATAAAATGATTAACTGCGTCTGGACCTACGTATGAATACGTTTCTACGACATTGAATTCCCTGTCTAAAATCATGTAGGCATAAGCAATTGCTTTATGTTTACATTCTACCATGCCTCGGGGATTTTGACGGTCTAAAAGGCATTCGAAATCGTAAAATGCGGTGTGAGTCGGGCTATAGGTCCTACCATAATTTTTAAAAACTATTTTCTCATTAGGATTATAGAACGAAAATACTTGGGATACAGTGCACGACTCTTCGTAAGCCTGAATTTCATCTGAGGGAGCATGCAGAAGGCAAATATGGCAGAATTTATGTGTGTTGGGAATTCTACACTTATTATTGTTAATATTCTTTGCAAATTTATCAAAGTCCTTGATCAGACAGAGATGCTTGCCTTCCAATAATAACAAAGGGACTTTATCGATATACTTTTCTTGGCTTTTTCTTGCTAAACTAAGATAGTATCTGTTACTTGCATGAGTTACTGTATAAATATAAATAGAAATTTTGTTAAGTTTCTCTATTTTCTTAAGATTATCAAATGATACAGGGAATCTGATTTCATCGGCCCATACTACGAATCTTCTACACCATCGAAGGTTTTTGTGATGATTACTTGCATTTTTAAATGTCCCTCCACGCGCTACGCTTTTATATGCGGCAATGCATTGTAACAAACACTCATCTCCTTCACTATGGGGGTTAAATTCGGATTCTCTACCCTTTAATTTAGCAGGGTAAGGTACATAAGATCCAAGGTGCATAGGGTGGCGGATATACGAAAAAATAATGGAGAAGCCTGACATGGAATGAATTCCTACACTCGATGATTGTACATTTTTTAGACATTCGTCAATTTTAGCAGACATTTCGTCAACCCAAGAATTTACGAGAACTTCTACCTCTTCTTGTGTAACAGTCTGAGTTTCGCCCCTAATTGAAAATACTTCGTCTAATATTTCATATTGATCGTCGGCATGATTAAGTTTTTGCAAAATTAGGCTTACGTCAGGGTAAATATGAAATGAGGGAGGGAATTCATCCTGTATTTGCCTGAACTGATTGTCTATGTATTCTATAAAAAATTCCCTATACGTCGTTATATAAACACTAGGGTCAGCGTCTAAATGACCAGGAATGGAGAATGAATGCCTCGTGAATGCTCCTTCGAAATGATCTACAACGTCTAACACTCGTGGAACAACTAAGTTATGTACCTCTGGGGAATCTGGTGCGTTGACTTCTTCTTCATCAGATATGTCATGAACAGGGGGTTGATTGTCTTCTTCATCTGAGGAAGCCTGCAAGTTACCGTCTGGTGCATCTTCTTCTAGCTCCTGGGAAAGCTGGGGTTGACTGCGTACAGGTGTGCTCCACTCAGAGCCTTGGCTTGATTCCAGGGGTGATTCTGTAATATAATATTAGTAATGAATAAACATTAAGAGGAAAACAAGGTTTTTTGAAACTTTCAAGAGGAAAACTCGATTTGAAAACATTAAGAGGCAAACAATATTTGTAACTTTAAGAGGGAAAACAACGTCTAAAATAAGAGGAAAATAACGTCTAAATAAGAGGAAAAACTGAATTACAGATAAATAATAATACTTACGAACTGGGTTGTTGATTCCACCAAGTATGTGATTCTCTTGATCACGAATAGGAACTCCTGTAATGGAAACATTTTCTGTATGACTACATATTACTCGTTTATACTGAGGAATGACTTGAACTGTGTTATATAATTATTAACTTTTAGAAATATACGTTAAAATATACAATAATTAACTTTTTAAAATTACGAAAAAATATTGTGAACACGTACGGTTATTTATGATGCGACGGCGTTTGGGCAGAGGTTCAATGATGTTTCTGGCTTCTGCGGGTGGTTCTTGGTTAACGGACCAGCGACAGTACGGGCAGGAAGTAGAACAGTGAACTGAAATGAGAATATTATATATAAATTGGATGTCTGTATGTATGTGTGTTTCAGATATATATTTCTTTGAAAGTTTATTGAATGTGCGAGAAAAGCGATACTTACGATTCGCACAATAGCTAGTACAGGTTACATCAAAATGCCCAGGTGGTGTAGGCCCGTTGCACCCTACACAGTAAAGTCTGCATTCTTGAAGAGCGTTGACGGACATCTTAGCTTGACACGTTAAGCAGTGAGTTTTGCATACGTGCACGATTTCGTTGTTTAGAGGAGACAGGCACAGGGGACACACTGACATGATGATGGGTGCAGGCTGGGGGGACCTTGTGAACAGGTTGATGATTGAATGTTAACTGAGAGTGTAGGCCTCTTAGACTTAGACAGTAGGCGGTCTGAGGGGCCCCTGAACGAGCGTAATAACTTTAGTGTGCCCCTGAGTGAGCGTTTTGACTGTTTTATTATTAGCGAGATTGATTGGCGAATACTGGGATTAAACTCTTTTATTATAAATTGTGTAAACTAATATTAGGTGACTAAATAAAATATAAATAGATACATAAGTTTTATTAATGCCTAATGAATATATAAATTATTACGGTGGTGAACGCCGGCAATGACTGGTAGATGACGGGGCAGGTAATCAGGTGTTGAAGGCCTCGGGACATGTAGCCTGGGGCGGCTTAGGTAGCCTTGGGTCAACTTAAGTAGTAAAGGTCGCATTGAGACGCCTCGGTTGATTTGTGTAAAACTGACTTTGTTTAATGTAAAGGAACAAACATTACGAGGTCTAAATAGCTGTAGGAAATGCGAATGAATAATATGACTTAGCTGGTAGAGAGAGAGAGGGAGGGGCGGTACAGATATTACGGAGACACTGATAAGATAAGATAAGATTACGGATGTAACTTGGTAAGATTACGGAGTGACTTGCCCCAGGGCGTCAGGCAGGCTGGCTGGAGGGAGGTCAACACAGGTGAGATAAGGTGAGGTAGAGGCAGAGGGAGAGGGAGGGAAGGGGGAGGGGGTGTGAGGTAAGATGATAGGGAGGGGGTGGTTGGGTAATGCTGCAGTTATATTGTTGTACTTGTTTTATAATTAAGAATTTCTACTTAAACATATACGGCCTAAATATCTGTTTATGACATTTATTCTCGGTAATACGAAAGCTAACTTTGCCCTGACTTTTTATAACAACTTCTAAGATTTTCCTACTTATTTTCCTCATAAGAACTCTTTAACAAACTTCTAAGATCTCGGAAATTATTTTCCTCATAAGAATTCACTAATTCCGAATCTGGGAGTGCCCAATTTTACCTGAAAACCATGACGCTCCAGCGTCCTCTTCCCTAATCTACCTGGAACACCTGACGCTCCAGCGTCCTCTTCCCTAATCTACCTGGAACACCTGACGCTCCAGCGTCCTCTTCCCTAATCTACCTGGAACACCTGACGCTCCAGCGTCCTCTTCCCTAATCTACCTGGAACACCTGACGCTCCAGCGTCCTCTTCCCTAATCTACCTGGAACACCTGACGCTCCAGCGTCCTCTTCCCTAATCTACCTGGAACACCTGACGCTCCAGCGTCCTCTTCCCTAATCTACCTGGAACACCTGACGCTCCAGCGTCCTCTTCCCTAATCTACCTGGAACACCTGACGCTCCAGCGTCCTCTTCCCTAATCTACCTGGAACACCTGACGCTCCAGCGTCCTCTTCCCTAATCTACCTGGAACACCTGACGCTCCAGCGTCCTCTTCCCTAATCTACCTGGAACACCTGACGCTCCAGCGTCCTCTTCCCTAATCTACCTGGAACACCTGACGCTCCAGCGTCCTCTTCCCTAATCTACCTGGAACACCTGACGCTCCAGCGTCCTCTTCCCTAATCTACCTGGAACACCTGACGCTCCAGCGTCCTCTTCCCTAATCTACCTGGAACACCTGACGCTCCAGCGTCCTCTTCCCTAATCTACCTGGAACACCTGACGCTCCAGCGTCCTCTTCCCTAATCTACCTGGAACACCTGACGCTCCAGCGTCCTCTTCCCTAATCTACCTGGAACACCTGACGCTCCAGCGTCCTCTTCCCTAATCTACCTGGAACACCTGACGCTCCAGCGTCCTCTTCCCTAATCTACCTGGAACACCTGACGCTCCAGCGTCCTCTTCCCTAATCTACCTGGAACACCTGACGCTCCAGCGTCCTCTTCCCTAATCTACCTGGAACACCTGACGCTCCAGCGTCCTCTTCCCTAATCTACCTGGAACACCTGACGCTCCAGCGTCCTCTTCCCTAATCTACCTGGAACACCTGACGCTCCAGCTTCCCTTTTTCCCAGAAAAAAAGGGACGCTGGAGCGTCATCCCTACTACTCCCGGACACATGGACCATCATGTCTTCATGACCCCGGACACATGGATCCCCGTGTCTTCATGACTCGGGACACATGGACCACCGTGTATTCATAGCGCCGGACACATGGACCACCTTGTCTTCATGACACTGGACTCATGACAACCGTGTCTTCATGGCCCCGGACACATGGACCACCGTGTCTTCATGGCCCCGGACACATGGACCACCGTGTCTTCATGGCCCCGGACACATGGACCACCGTGTCTTCATGGCCCCAGACACATGGACCACCGTGTCTTCATGGCCCCGGACACATGGACCACCGTGTCTTCATGGCCCCGGACACATGGACCACCATGTCTTCATGGCCCCGGACACATGGACCACCGTGTCTTCATGGCCCCGGACACATGGACCACCGTGTCTTCATGGCCCCAGACACATGGACCACCGTGTCTTCATGGCCCCGGACACATGGACCACTGTGTCTTCATGACCCCGGACACATGGCCCACCGTGTCTTCATGACCCAGGATACATGGACCACCATGTCTTCATGTCCCCGGACACATGGACCACAGTGTCTTCATGACCTGGGGCACATGGACCACCGTGTCTTCATGACCTGGGACACATGGACCACCGTGTCTTCATGACCCGGGAAACATGGACTACCGTGTCTTCATGACCCCGGACACATGGCCCACCGTGTCTTCATGACCCAGGACACGTAGACCACCGTGTCTTCATGACCCCGGACACATGGACCACGGTGTCTTCATGTCCCCGGACACATGGACCACAGTGTCTTCATGACCTGGGACACATGGACCACAGTGTCTTCATGACCTGGGACACATGGACCACCGTGTCTTCATGACCCCGGACACATGGACCACGGTGTCTTCATGTCCCCGGACACATGGACCACAGTGTCTTCATGACCTGGGACACATGGACCACAGTGTCTTCATGACCCCGGACACATGGACCACAGTGTCTTCAGGACCCCCGGACACATGGACCACCGTGTCTTCATGGCCCCGGACACATGGACCACCGTGTTTTCATGGCCCCGGACACATGGACCACCGTGTCTTTATGACCTGGGACACATGGACTACCATGTCTTCATGACCCCGGACACATGGACCACCGTGTCTTCCTGACCTGGGACACAAGGACTACCGTGTCTTCATGACCCGGGACACATGGACCACCGTGTCTTCATGACCCAGGACACATGGACCACCGTGTTTTCATGACTCGGGACACATGGACCACCGTGTCTTCATGACTCGGGACACATGGACCACCGTGTCTTCATGACCCAGGACACATGGACCACCGTGTCTTCATGACCCGGGACACATGGACCACCGTGTCTTCATGACTCGGGACACATGGACCACCGTGTCTTCATGACCCAGGACACATGGACTACCGTGTCTTCATGACCCCCGGACACATGGACCACCGTGTCTTCATGACCCCTGGACACATGGACCACCGTGTCTTCATGACCCCGGACACATGGACCACCGTATCTTCATGACCCCGGACACATGGACCACCGTGTCTTCACGACCCCGGACACATGGACCACCGTGTCTTCATGAACCCGGACACATAGACCACCGTGTCTTCACGACCCCGGGACACATGGACCACCTTGTCTTCATGACCGGGACACATGGACCACCGTGTCTTCATGACCCGGGACACATGGACCACCGTGTCTTCTTGACCCCGGGGACACATCAACCACCGTGTCTTCATGACCCGGGACACATGGACCACCGTGTCTTCATGACTCGGGACACATGGACCACCGTGTCTTCATGACCCTGGACACATGGACCACCGTGTCTTCTTGACCCCGGGGACACATGGACCACCGTGTCTTCATGACCCCGGACACATGGACCACCGTGTCTTCATGACCGGGACACATGGACCACCGTGTCTTCATGACCCCGGACACATGGACCACCGTGTCTTCATGACCCGGACACATGGACCCAATGTCTTCATGACCGGGACACATGGACCACCGTGTCTTCATGACCCGGGACACATGGATCACCGTGTCTTCATGACCCGGGACACATGGACCACCGTGTCTTCATGACCCCGGACACATGGACCACAGTGTCTTCATGACCCAGGACACATGGACCACCATGTCTTCATGACCCCGGACACATGGAAAACCGTGTCTTCATGACCCTGGACACATGGACCATCGTGTCTTCATGACCCAGGACACATGGACCACCGTGTCTTCATGACCCTGGACACATGGACCACCGTGTCTTCATGACCCCGGAAACATGGACCATTGTGTCATCATGACCCGGGACACATGGACCACCGTGTCTTCATGTCCCGGGACACATGGACCGTCGTGTCTTCATGACCCGGGACACATGGACCACCGTGTCTTCATGACCCCGGACACATGGACCACCGTGTCTTCATGACCCGGGACACATGGACCACCATGTCTTCATGACCCATGACACATGGACCACCGTGTCTTCATGACCCAGGACACATGGACCATCGTGTCTTCATGACCCGGGACACATGGACCACCGTGTCTTCATGACCCGGGACACATGGACCACCGTGTCTTTATGACCCAGGACACATGGACCACCGTGTCTTCATGACCCAGGACACGTAGACCACCGTGTCTTCATGACCCCGGACACATGGACCACCGTGTCTTCATGACCCAGGACACATGGACTACCGTGTCTTCATTACCCGGGACACATGGACCACCGTGTCTTCATGACCCAGGACACATGGACCACCGTGTCTTCATGACCCAGGACACATAGACCACCGTGTCTTCATGACCCCGGACACATGGACCACCGTGTCTTCATGACCCCGGACACATGAACCGCCGTGTCTTCATGACCCTGGACACATGAACCACCGTGTCTTCATGACCCAGAACACATGGACCACCGTGTCTTCATGTCTTGGGACACATGGACCATCGTGTCTTCATGACCCGGGACACATGGACCACCGTGTCTTCATGAACCGGGACACATGGACCACCGTGTCTTCATGACCCAGGACACATGGACCACCGTGTCTTCATGACCCAGGACACATAGACCACCGTGTCTTCATGACCCCGGACACATGGACCACCGTGTCTTCATGACCCTGGACATATGAACCGCCGTGTCTTCATGACCCTGGACACATGGACCACCGTGTCTTCATGACCCAGGACACATGGACCACCGTGTCTTCATGACCCGGACACATGGACCACCGTGTCTTCATGACCCGGGACACATGGACCACCGTGTCTTCATGAACCGGGGCACATGGACCACTGTGTCTTCACGACCCGGGACACATGGACCACCGTGTCTTCATGACCCCGGACACATGGACCACCGTGTCTTCATGAACCGGGACACATGGACCACCGTGTCTTCATGACCCGGGACACATGGACCACCGTGTCTTCATGACCCGGGACACATGGACCATCGTGTCTTCATGACCCGGGACACATGGACCACCGTGTCTTCATGACCCGGGACACATGGACCACCGTGTCTTCATGACCCGGGACACATGGACCACCGTGTCTTCATGACCCGGGACACATGGACCACCGTGTCTTCATGACCCGGGACACATGGACCACAGCGTCATGGCCGTAAATGTCACGGACGGCGAGCACACCGCTGACGGGATGTACAAGGACCTCACCAACTGCGCACAAAGGGAATTATTGTCCAAGTTGGTAAATGATACTTGAACTTACAAGTTATCAGAACCCTGAGTGTAATGGTCAACAGAACCCTGAGTGTAATGGTCAACAGAACCCTGAGTGTAATGGTCAACAGATCCCTGAGCACAATGGGCAACAGAACCCTGAGCACAATGGTCAACAGAACCCTGAGTGTAATGGTCAACAGAACCCTGAGTGTAATGGTCAACAGAACCCTGAGTGTAATGGTCAACAGATCCCTGAGCACAATGGGCAACAGAACCCAGAGCACAATGGGCAACAGAACCCTGAGCACAATGGGCAACAGAACCCTGAGCACAATGGGCAACAGAACCCAGAGCACAATGGTCAACAGAACCCAGAGCACAATGGGCAACAGAACCCAGAGCACAATGGGCAACAGAACCCTGAGCGCAATGGGCAACAGAACCCTGAGCACAATGGGCAACAGAACCCTGAGCACAATGGGCAACAGAACCCTGAGCACAATGGGCAACAGAACCCTGAGCACAATTGGCAACAGAACCCAGAGCACAATGGGCAACAGAACCCTGAGCACAATGGGCAACAGAACCCTGAGCACAATGGGCAACAGAACCCAGAGCACAATGGGCAACAGAACCCTGAGCACAATGGGCAACAGAACCCTGAGCACAATGGGCAACAGAACCCTGAGCACAATGGGCAACAGAACCCTGAGCACAATGGGCAACAGAACCCTGAGCACAATGGGCAACAGAACCCTGAGCACAATGGGCAACAGAACCCTGAGCACAATGGGCAACAGAACCCTGAGCACAATGGGTAACAGAACCCTGAGCACAATGGGCAACAGAACCCTGAGCACAATGGGCAACAGAACCCTGAGCACAATGGGCAACAGAACCCTGAGCACAATGGGCAACAGAACCCTGAGCACAATGGGCAACAGAACCCTGAGCACAATGGGCAACAGAACCCTGAGCACAATGGGCAACAGAACCATCCGGATTATTCACGATGAAAAGCTCAGTTGCCCAAAATACAGTGCCTGTGCTTACAGTGTTAGAATGCTCCGGTATTTTTCCTCCTCACCTTCCAACCCGTCCTCACACAAGACAGCACATATATGACTTAATGCTTAAAGTCCATATGTTACATGTGATTTAGTACATATGTGGTATATTCCGAGTTAACTTTTTTACCAAGGCCCAAACTCTTCATCACGTACCAATTTACGTCTCACAGTACCCGTCCATCAACGTAAATAGCAGAATAGTCGTGATTGGTTCACGTATAATGAAAGTTGTAGTTTTCAGGTCACACATGGGTTGTGAAATTTACCTACTATTGTCCATGCTCTTAGAATATTACAAATCAGCTACATCCTATTGAAGGCTTGTAGTTTTGTTTTGAGAAATATTAGTTGTTCTTAGTAAATTATAATAAGCACTATAAATGATTACATAGAATTACAGTGCTTCACCAATCAATATAATATACAATAGTTTGTGCCTTAAACATATTTAAAGAATGTTTTGTAGGAACGCTAACAGAAAACGATGTTACGTTGTCTATGGGGTAAACTACTGCAAATGGTGTGGTGTCTACTATATATCAACTATAGGATGCGTATAGGGTCCACTAAAACCTGTTAGGTGGGTAAGGGGTCCAATATCACCCGCAGGATGGGTATGGGGGTCACATCCACCCACAGGATGGGTATGGGGATCATCCATCCACCCACAGGAAGGGTATGGTGTCCAATACCATCCACTGGATGTGTATGGCGTCCACTACCACCGACAGGATGTGCATGGGGCTCACAACCACCCACAGGATGGGTATGGGGCTCACAACCACCCACAGGATGAGTATGGGGTCCAATACCACCCACAGGATGAGTATGGCGTCCACTGTCACCCACTGGATGTGTATGGGGCTCCAACCACCCACAGGAAGGGTATGGGGTCCAATACCACCCACAGGATGAGTATAACGTCCACTGTCACCCACTGGATGGGTATGGGGATCCAACCACCCACAGGATGGGTATGGGGTCCAATACCACCCACAGGATGAGTATGGCGTCCACTACCACCCACAGGATGTGTATGAGGCTCACAACCACCCACAGGATGAGTATGGGGTCCAATACCACCCACAGGATGAGTATGGCGTCCACTACCATCCACAGGATGTGTATGGGGCTCACAACCACCCACAGGATGAGTATGGGGTCCAATACCACCCACAGGATGAGTAGGGCGTCCACTGTCACCCACTGGATGTGTATGGGGCTCCAACCACCCACAGGATGGGTATGGGGTCCAATACCACCCACAGGATGAGTAGGGCGTCCACTATCACCCACTGGATGGGTATGGGGCTCCAACCACCCACAGGATGGGTATGGGGTCCAATACCACCCACAGGATGAGTATGACGTCCACTGTCACCCACTGGATGGGTATGGGGCTCCAACCACCCACAGGATGGGTATGGGGTCCAATACCACCCACAGGATGAGTATGACGTCCACTGTCACCCACTGGATGGGTATGGGGTCCATACCACCCACAGGATGGGTATGGGGTCCAATACCACCCACAGGATGAGTATGACGTCCACTGTCACCCACTGGATGGGTATGGGGCTCCAACCACCCACAGGATGGGTATGGGGTCCAATACCACCCACAGGATGAGTATGGGGTCCAATAAATTATGTAAAACTAAAATAATGTAAAACTAAACACTACCTGATAAATTCCCTGTAACCTACCTTACCCCTCTATTGTCAACCCATGTCTTATTTTTTTATTCAACGCTGTTTGTCTACATATTGTATTTGTGCTGGTTTTTCAGTCATGTTCCCCCCTTTTTATCTTTATTTGTATCTGTTCTCAAAACATTTTATTCTTTTTGCTCAATTAGTATTAAGTTTTAGATTATTAATTTTTAATATTAATGTTTTCTTGCCCGAAACGCATTGTGTAATAGTGGCTTTAGGCATTGTATGTACTAGCTCTATCTAAAAATCGATCCACTTATGTAAAATCACTTTATGTATGTACCTTTCCTGAATAAACATATTTATTTATTTATTTATAATAACACCCACTGGATGTGTATGGCGGCCATTGCCGCCCAGAGGGTCGCTATGAAGTCAACTACCGCCTATAGTGTTTGTATAGTGTCCACTACCGCCCATAGTATTATTATGGGGTCCACTACCCCTCATAGGGTCGGTATGGGGGTCCATTACTACCCACAGGGTGTCTGGGGTCTATTTTGGCAATACTGCTTTTCCAATCTCATTTGTTGTTCAATGTAAAATATATGTTGCTCGACTTGCAACAATTTATATATCTATATATGTATATAGTATAGTGCCTTTGCAATAATGTACCAATGTGTGTATTTTCATAACCCATTTTAAATTGTTGAAAAATAAATAACTACATTGTGAATGCAAGTCAATGTTTACATGCTAAATCAGAGTTGCCAGATTCTGTTTAAAATAGCAAATTGTGCTTATTTTCAAAGCTTGAGTGTTTAGCTTTAAAGTAGTTAAAGCTACGAATTTCGTAATTTGCTATGTACTTTAGTGTACTATTTTAAAATAAGGTTGGTTTTTAATCTGCAAGTCATATGAATCTCAAAAAAGTATATTATTAACAATCTCATCTCCATAGTTCACTAGTTTCTACAAATCAGATCTGGTAACTCCTTAGGCCAAGTACTGGAGGACTCATACACAATGTGTGGGAAGCTGTTAGTCTCTTTCAAGAAGTCATCTCGACAGGATCTTCCAGCTCCAGCTATAAAACTTCAGCACACATGGATCATCCTGGTACATCAAACGGTAAGAAATTAATAAACTGTACAAAGTTTTATGATAGAACATTTGTTACAGAATTGTCCCTGTCAGGGACAATTCAGTCCCCTGCCCTATGTGTACTCCATCACATAGTGACGGAGTATGTGGGAATAATTTTGTTGACAGTGTCCATTTTGTCAATTCTACAACAGCAGATAATAAGAATTCCCAGAGATACTTGTAACTTGAGATACTTGGTTTGGTTTGGTTAATTTAGGTTAGGTTAGGTTAGGTTAGGATAGGTTAGGCTAGGCTAGGTTTGGTTAGGTCAGGTCAGGTCAGCCTAACCTATCATATTTATTCATTAGTAACGTATTGCCAGGAAGCTTTGTGAAGCTTGTGTAGCTTGTGGTAGGTTGTGGTAATTAGACTTGTAACCTTATGGAAAATTGAAACAGAAATTTCCTTAAGAACTTTTGTATATTAATACATGACTCCTTCTGAAGATATATTAATAAAAGGAAATTTCTGTTTCAATTTTCCTCCGTGGTCTGACACTGTCATATATATATATTAGTATATTTTGGTAGCAGTCTTTCCTGTAGACATATATTATTAAATATGACCGAAAAAGTATGATTAATAATTCTAACACGAATTTTCTCGATCTTCCTTATGTTTCTTTTTACTGTTGACGGTAAATGAAAAATCAATTCTCCAAAATTCATTTTTATTTCTAGTCTGACGCGACACTTGAGCGCGTTTCATAAAACTTATTACATTTTCAAAGACTTTAGTTTATCCACACACAACTTATAACTGAACAGCATTGGCTCTTATACCTGCATTTGGGTGAGGTAATACAATAGTGGGGTGAAAACAAACTTTCAACAAAACACAGAACACGGAACAATGGGTATAAGTTAAAGGGAAGAATAGATCTGTAACTACAGAAGGCCTATTGGCCTTCTTCACGCTTCTATATTGGAGCTTCCATATTTCTTGATGCTTCTATATTGGAGCGGAGTCTTGAAGTGGGTAGAATATAGTTGTGCATTAATTGGCTGTTGATTGCTGGTGTTGACTTCTTGATGTGTAGTGCCTCACAGATGTCAAGCCGCCTGCTGTCGCTGTATCTATCAATGATTTCTGTGTTGTTTGCTAAGATTTCTCAGGTGATGGTTTGGTTGTCGGAAGAGATTATATGTTCCTTAATGGAGCCCTGTTGCTTATGCATCGTTAAACGCCTGGAAAGAGATGTTGTTGTCTTGCCTATATACTGAGTTTTTTGAGGCTTACAGTCCCCAAGAGGGCATTTGAAGGCATAGACGACGTTGGTCTCTTTTAGAGCGTTCTGCTCCGTGTCTGGAGAGTTTCTCATGAGTAGGCTGGCCGTTTTCTTGGATTTATAGTAAATCGTCAGCTGTATCTTCTGATTTTTATATGTAGGGATAACATTTCTATTAACAATATCTTTCAGGACCCTTTCCTCCGTTTTATGAGCTGTGGAAAAGAAGTTCCTGTAAAATAGTCTAATAGGGGGTATAGGTTTGTATTAGTTGTCTCTTCAGAGGTTGCATGGCGTTTCACTTTCCTTCTTATGATGTCTTCAATGAAACCATTGGAGAAACCGTTGTTGACTAGGACCTGCCTAATTTTCTCTAATTTTTTCGTATGAAATGATAAACCTACCCATTTCATTATGTATGAGGCCATTTTTTTGTTATTCGAGTTAAAATTAACGTAGATATATGACCGAACCTAACCAACCCTACCTAACCTAACCTAACCTATCTTTATTGGTTAGGTTAGGTTAGGTAGCCGAAAAAGTTAGGTTAGGTTAGGTTAGGTAGTCGAAAAACAATTAAGTCATGAAAACTTGGCTTATTAGGCCAATCGGGCCTTGCATAGTAGGGTGAGAAATGCGTTCTGGCTACTAGGTACGACATATATATATATATATATATATATATATATATATATATATATATATATATATATAATATATAATATATATATATATATTATATATATATATATATATATATATATATATATATAATATACATATACATATATAATATATTCATACCATATGTTTTAGTAAGCCTAATCTATCTTTACTGAATATAATCTATAGTTTATAATTTCAGTCCTTGCACTGAATTTTCCTCGGACATTAAACTAATCCCCTGACATCCCACAATATCTCCTATATACCCGGCAATATCCTGTACTACTTTTTGCTCTATGTATTTGTATAAAATTTTCTTAGTGTAATAGTTTCACACCTGCATACAATGCCATTTTACATATATTTACATTTTATCCCCAACTTTACCCCAACTGGAGATACATATATATTTTTTTCTTCCAATAATATAGTATTTGCTTGAAATTAACAGCCTGGTCAATCAGGCTGTTGGATGCAACTCTTCTCAGTTTTGTTATACGAGTTACAGCCTGGTTGATCACATCCAAAAAGAAGTTATTTCCAGATGCAGTCCTAAATTTTTAACATTGCTATCACTAGTGTTAATTTAGATTATTTCATAATTTAAATAATATATTTAATTACTGTAGTACATTTGTACAACAATTTAACTTATAATTTTTGCAGCATAGGTGATTTGAATACAAGTATTTTATTAGAAATTATTTCCTTCAGGTCTTCAGGGAAAATTCCTGAGGAGATGTACAAACTGCACACAATGTGTGCATGTCCGAAGCAATGTTTGCAAGTTCTGCAAGTTCTGCCAGTGTGATTTCCGAAAGTAGAGAATTAATGAAGAAAGAGGAAGCCCGTTTCTACTTAAAGGCAAGAAGGCTTTAGAATGAAATACAGCAAGTCGGGTTCTACGAAGGATTGAAAATCAGGTATTGAAGTTTGTCTATATCTGTTGTATTCATTTGTATTCTTCTTATGCTGAACTTGCTTGATAAGTTAGAATCAACATGAATAATACTGTACAGTACTTAAATACTATTTGTTTATTTATTTATATACAGATAGCACACTGGGATAATGAGAGTACATAGCATTGATGTTTTTACATTCTTGTAAAGCCACTAGCACACATATCGTTTTGGGCAGGTCCTTAATCTAACAGATAATTTTAAGTAGGCATTTAAAGCAAAATTGGAAAAAATTGGCTGTGCATTGTAAGAAAGTTTTACAAAGATTACTATGTACATTAAAGTAAAATTTGAGGGTTATCAACATATACATTGTAGCATAATTTGAGGAATATTTCAAGGTATAATATAGTAAGATATGCATTCAATAACAATCATGATATAAGGTGATAGCAATGATTACAATGGAAAAGTTGTATAGTTTAGCACATATATTCTGGCATTGGGTTTCATAAGATAAGTGCGAGTTTAATGCACTAGTTAGGAAACTATGAAGATAAAATTAGTACTTTTTTGTTTTATTTGTTAAAATGGCAAAAGTTGTACAGTTTTTAAATTTGTTAGCGAGTGAGTTCCATAGACAGGTCCCTTTATTTGCATAGAGTATTTACACAGAATAACTTTGACTCTGGGATATCAAAGATATTTATTTCTGGTATTGTGATTCTATTATGGGTTCTATTGCACATGCCCAGCTATGCTTCAAACTTTATTTTGTTTGCATTTTCCCAGATAGTGTTATTGTTTAACAATTTATTTACTTTTCAGCTAACATATCTGCGGGGCTCTGGGTATGAATCACTCGTTATCTATTACAAGAAAGGACCAGCACGCGTGACACATGT
>WNGS01006903.1:0-10748 GCA_020271785.1 Procambarus virginalis
GTGTGTGTGTGTGTAATTACCTAAGTGTAATTACCTAAGTGTAGTTACAGGATGAGAGCTACGCTCGTGGTGTCCCGTCTTCCCAGCACTCTTGTCATATAACGCTTTGAAACTACTGACGGTTTGGCCTCCACCACCTTCTCACTTAACTTGTTCCAACCGTCTACCACTCTATTTGCGAAGGTGAATTTTCTTACGTTTCTTCGGCATCTGTGTGTTAGCTAGTTAAATCTATGACCTCTTGTTCTTGAAGTTCCAGGTCTCAGGAATCTTCCCTGTCGATTTTATCAATTCCTGTTACTATTTTGTACGTAGTGATCATATCGCCTCTTTTTCTCTATCTTCTAGTTTTTGCATATTTAATGCCTCTAACCTCTCCTCATAGCTCTTGTCCTTCATTTCTGGGAGCCACTTAGTGGCATGTCGTTGCACCTTTCCAGTTTGTTGATGTGCTTCTTAAGATAAGGGCACCATACAACCGCTGCATATTCCAGCTTTGTCTAATAAAAGTCGTGAACAATTTCTTTAGTATTTCTCCATCCATGTATTTAAAAGCAATTCTTAGGTTAGAAAGTGTAGCATAGGCTCCTCGCACAATGTTCTTGATGTGGTCCTCAGGTGACAGTTTTCTATCTAAAACCACCCCTAGATCCCTTCTTTATCAGAATCTTTAAAGATTTCTCACATAATTTATAGGTTGTGTGGGTCTATGTTCACCAATTCCACATTCCATAACATGGCATTTATTCACATTAAATTCCATTTGCCAAGTGTTGCTCCAAATACTTATTTTGTCCAGGTCTTCTTGAAGGGCATGACAATCATCTAGGTTTCTTATCTTCCCTATTATCTTAGCATCATCAGCAAACATGTTCATGTAATTCTGTAATCCCTCTGGTAGATCGTTTATGTAGACAATGAACATTACCGGTGCAAGAACTGAACCCTGTGGTACTCCACTCGTGACATTCCTCCAATCCGATACCTTGCCTCTGATTACGGCCCTCATTTTTCTGTCAGTTAGGAAATTTTTCATCCATGTTAGTAGCTTACCCGTCACCCCTCCAATATGTTCCAGTTTCCAGAACAACCTCTTATGGGGAACTCTGTCGAAAGCCTTTTTAGGTCCAGATAGATGCAGTCAACCCAACCATCTCTTTCCTGTAAAATCTCTGTTGCTCGATCATAAAAACTGAGTAAGTTCGTTACACAGGATCTTCCAGATCGAAAACCATACTGTCGGTCTGATATTATATCATTTCTCTCCAGGTGTTCTACCCATTTAGTTTTAATTATTTTTTCCAATATTTTGACTATTACACTTGTCAATGATACAGGTCTATAATTAAGGGGGTCTTCCCTGCTTCCACTTTTGTAGATTGGAACTATGTTAGCCTTTTTCCACACATCAGCTACAACTCCTGTAAACAGGGATGCCTGAAAAATCAGCTGAAGTGGAATGCTGAGCTCAGGTGCACACTCTCTCAGAACCCATGGTGAAACTCCATCTGGACCAACTGCCTTGTTCTTACTTAGCTCCTTGAGCATTTTTTCCACTTCGTCTCTAGTCACCTCTATGTGCTCTATGTTGTTCTCTGGAATTCTTATTGTGTCTGGTTCCCTAAAGATTTCATTTTGTACAAACACACTTTGGAACTTTTCGTTTAGTGTTTCACACATTTCCTTTTCATTTTCCGTGAATCTATTTCCCATTATCAACCTCTGAATATTATCCTTTACCTGCAATTTGTTGTTTATGAATTTGTAGAATAGACCTGGTTCTGTTTTACATTTGTCTGCAATCCCTTTTTCAAAATTTCTTTCTGCCTCTCTCCTCACTGCTGTGTAGTTGTTTCTTGCATCTTTGTATCGTTTGTATGTTTGGGGGTTTGGCCTCTTCCTGTATTGATTCCATTTTTGTGTCTTTTGGTCTCTGGCCCTCTCGCAATTCCTATTGAACCAATCCTGTTTCCTAGTTCTGCATCTCTGTTTTGGTATAAATTTGTTTGTGCCTTTATCATATATTTCACAAAACTTGACATACATCTCATTCACTTCCTTGCCTAGCAACAAGTCTGTCCAATTATACTCACTAAAAAAATTTCTAAGGTTGCCATAATGTCCTCTCTTGAAGTCAGGTTTTTCAACTGTCTCATTCTCCTTATTTTCTTCCAGATTATAACGCATTGCATACTTTATTCCCAAAAAGACATGGTCACTTTTACCCAAGGGAGGAAGGTACTGAATGTCAAATACTTCTTCCTCCTTCCTGGTAAATATCAAATCTAGCATGGAGGGAACGTCCCCTTCCCTCATCCTCGTAGCTTGTTTAACATGTTGATACAAGAATGTTTCCAGGATGAGGTCTACAAATTTACAGGTCCAAAAATCTTCTGTTTTAGCTTCATATGCTTCCCAGTCTATGGATTTCAAGTTGAAGTCACCAACTATCAACAGTCGTGACCTATTGTTATCCGCTCTCGCTATAATCTCTCTCATTATTGTTATAAGACCTTCTCGTTTACTATCTAGCTCCTCCTTTGACCATGTGCTGCTTGGTGGTGGACTATATGCATTTATGACCATTAGTTTATCATCTTCATGGCAGATCTCTAGTGCTATTATGTCAACCTCTTGTGGATTGGCAGTCATTATTTCCTTCACCTTTATGTGTTCTTTCACCAGCACAGCAACGCCACCGCCTTTCCTAATTTTTCTGTCCCTTCTCCAAATTGAGTAGCCCCTTGGGAATATGACCTCATTTAAAATATCATCTTCAAGTTTTGTCTCCGTGAGTGCAACAATGTCTGGTGTCTGCATCTGTATTACATCACTTAACTCCAATATCTTCGATCTTACTCCATCTATGTTGGTGTATGCAATCTTCAGGAACTTGTTCCCCCTCTCCTTATTCTTCACTCCCCCTCTCTCTATTGATTGTGTTGGTTTGCCTTTATGTACCACTTTACTGGTCTGCCTACCCCTAACACTTTGTAGAAAAAAGATTTGATTTCTTCTTCATTCCTGCTCTCATTTAAACGTTTTGCCTCAGCGAGGTTCAGTTTCAGCTTCTCTCTGTCTTCTCTTGAAAGATCTCGTCTTAATGACCACATTTTCCCATCCTCATCACTTTGTAACTTTCTAGCATTCCTTAGTACTTCTTCCATCTGCTTGGCACCGTTTAGGGTGATCCTCAAAGGTCGATCTTTCCCTTTTACATATCTGCCTATTCTCCTGTAGTCGCACACATTCTCTTTGGTTGTAAGACCTTCCACGAGGCCAACAATTTTATCTACTACTTTTGCTTCTTCTACAGCTCTTTCTGACCTAGATGTTATCTCCTTTTCTTTGCAGCCAAAAATTATCAGGGACTTACTCCGATCAACTGTGTTTTGCACCAACCTCGGGTTAGATGCCAATTCCTTTCTCACTTCCAGCCTAATGTTTGTTTTATCTTGGTTGCTGCATTTTGGGCTTCCTTTACTGCTGCTTCCATTTTTTCCTTCTCCTTGGCCACTTGTGCATAAGTGAGTTGCATATCTTTCTTGCACTGTTCTATTCCCTGTGTAACTTCCTCCATCTGTGCTGACAAAAGCTGTTTCTCCTCTTGAATTTCCTTGCCTAGCCTATTGTAATCATTTATGTTTAAATTTGCTCTAACTTCTTCCAAAGCTATTTTTAAGAGTATATTTTCTTCTTCCATGGCTTTGCAATTTGTTTCCAATTGACTCTTTTCCTTGCGCAAGTCTTTCACTAAACCCTCAAGACCTAAAACTTTGCTATTCAAATGATCATTACTTTCTTTCAATTTATTAATTATTTCTACATGAGAGTTCACTATAGTATCTAATTTTACCAACTTGTTGTGTAGACTGCTAATATCAATGCTTTCTTCATTGAATCATGAACACACATGAACACACATGTTCATGAATCATGAACACACACACACACACACGTGTGTGTGTGTGTGTGTGTGTGTGTGTGTGTGTGTGTGTGTGTGTGTGTAATTACCTGAGTGTAATTACCTAAGTGTAGTTACAGGATGAGAGCTACGCTCGTGGTGTCCCGTCTTCCCAGCACTCTTTGTCATATAACGCTTTGAAACTACTGACGGTCTTGGCCTCCACCACCTTCTCACCTAACTTGTTCCAACCGTCTACCACTCTGTTTGCGAAAGTGAATTTTCTTATATTTCTTCGGCATCTGTGTTTAGCTAGTTTATATCTATGACCTCTTGTTCTTAAAGTTCCAGGTCTCAGGAAATCTTCCCTGTCGATTTTATCAATTCCTGTTACTATTTTGTATGTAGTGATCATATCACCTCTTTTTCGTCTGTCTTCTAGTTTTGGCATATTTAATGCCTGTAACCTCTCCTCGTAGCTCTTGCCCTTCAGTTCTGGGAGCCACTTAGTAGCATGTCTTTGCACCTTTTCCAGTTTATTGATGTGCTTCTTAAGATATGGGCATACCATTCTGGTTCCCTTACCTTGAGGTGCTTCGGGGCTTAGCGTCCCCGCGACCCGGTCATCGACCAGGCCTCCTGGTTGCTGGACTGATCAACCAGGCTGTTGGACGCAGCTGCTCGCAGCCTAACGTATGAGTCACAGCCTGGTTGATCAAGTATCCTTTGGAAGTGCTTATCCAGTTCTCTCTTGAACACTGTGAGGGGTTTGCCAGTTATGCCCCTTATGTGTAGGGCACCACACAACCGCTGCATATTCTAGCTTTGGCCTAACAAAAGTCGTGAACAATTTCTTTAGTATATCGCCATCCGTGTATTTAAAAGCAATTCTGAAGTTAGAAAGCGTGGCATAGGCTCCTCGCACAATATTCTTTATGTGGTCCTCAGGTGATAGTTTTCTATCTAGAACCACCCCTAAATCTCTTTCTTTATCAGAATTCTTTAAAGATTTCTCACATAATATATAGGTTGTGTGGGGTCTATGTTCTCCTATTCCACATTCCATAACATGGCATTTATTAACATTAAATTCCATTTGCCAAGTGGCACTCCATGTACTTATTTTGTCCAGGTCATCTTGAAGGGCATGACAATCATCTAAATTTCTTATCCTTCCTATTATCTTAGCATCATCAGCAAACATGTTCATATAATTCCGTATACCAACTGGTAGATCATTCAGTTCATGACATCAAAATTTATGGATTGAATGCTTATTCTTCTAAATACCTGTAAAATTAATAATAATTCATTGTGTTGGGGGACAGGCAGCCAAAGTGTGTTTATACATGTTAGACTTAAATTAAGGTCCCCTCCCCCCCCTCCCCCTAAGGTTGAATTATACCTCCCCCAACCCCCCCCCCTGGGATGCAACCCTTCAACACTTGTATTTTCATCTGTATTAGTTAATACTGGTAAAAATAAATTTAAATTTGTTATATGTTAATTCAGTATATGTATTGATCGCTGTTTAAGCTGATGCTCATTCTTATTACTAGACTTCTTATTAATGCTATATGCTAATACTGTACTGCTTGCTATTATTTTTTCTCTGAGGTACTCTTAGGCTGGTGTCTCCCAGCTGTGCAGCATTAAGGATAGCATGTGTTTTGGGGCTCCACGGATGTCACTGAGAGGACCCACTAAAAAAAATAAAAGAAAAAAATTATTACATTCAGTTCTGGAGTTTTTAATTTTGTAATTGCTCCTATACAGTATATTTTTGTCAAAATTATGCCAAAAATTTTGTGAGTTTATAACAGTGATACTATTTTTTTGTCCTGAATGTTCAAGCATTCTTCTGTGATATAGTCTAACTTAACTTCATAATTTCCACAGAATGGTGTCAACTAAAATGCTTACACTAAAGTTGAGACCAGTCCTCCGTTCTTTACTCACCATGAGTCGGAGTATGTCCAGTTCTTCTGAAACCCTACTCGAGGAGGTAGGCAATAAGGGCGTTATTACACTAAATCGTCCAAAAGCTTTGAATGCCCTGAACGTTAACATGATCCGACAGATATACCCTAAACTACAAGAGTGGGAGACGACTAAAACCATGGTCATCATTAAAGGTACGAATGAACAAGGTTGTATTTGGTTATGGGTTCATTTGACAGGAGCAATATACTAACAGTTATTCTCTCATACACTAAACTAAGTTTCTGTGATGTATATAAGCCTTTTGGACATTATTTATGTACTTACATAAAAATGGATGAATGTAGAAAACAGAAAGAAATTGTATGAATGTAAAGGGATACAAATTATTTCACTCTTATAGGCGCATTGGACGAGGAGGTGGGGTAGCAACATTGCATATATACTGGAGAAAATTTTAAATATGGTGTAAAGAGGAAATAAAAACTGAATTGAACACAGTTGAACTTTTTGGTTAGATTTAAATAATAATAACCTAATAATAGGAGCTATATGTAGACCACCAAAGCTCGGCAGAATGAAAAGGTGTGTGTGTGTGCAGATGATGAGTGACAATAACGTGGCTAAAAAATGTTGACCAAACCAAACACTAGAAATTGGAGAGACGACGATGTTTCGGTCTGTCCTGGATCATTATCAAGTTGATTATCAAGTCACTATCGACTTGATAATGGTCCAGGATGGACCGAAACGTCGTCGTATCTTCAATTTCTAGCAAGTGGTTTAATCAACAAGGTGTGTATGAGCAGAGGTGAGAGTGGCCTATAGGTCTGATAATGTTTGTATAGTTGGGATGACTTTAACTTTAGTAGAATGGATTTGATCATTGAAGCAGGGAGTGTGGAGTGGAACCAGCTTGAGCAAACAATATGTTAAAGCTAGTTCTGGCCAATAGAAAAACAGTAGTAAATGACATGGAGGTCTGGAGTGTGATAGGGAGCAGTGATCTTTTGTACATTGGCTTTGGCTTACAAGATTGTGAGGGATTGCGGGTTTCTTGGAAAGGGTAGATTGGGCAGATCTGAACATAACAGGTAGCTTGGGGTATGATGTGGGTCTAGAGGAAGTTGACAGTGTAGTGAATTTTGACGTAATTTCAACTCATTTTGGTACATTTCAGTGAATGCCCCCAGGAATGTAATATAACGTGTGAGTTGATTAGGTTAAATGATCATGACATGGAATGGATAACAGTGGAATAAGGAACATGTCAAAAATAAGAAATCTCTATCTGTTAAAAATTGGGAAGGGTATCTAGGACAATAATTATCATTCTTTCTGGATCAGTTAAAATTGAAATTTGAAGGGGTAAAAGGAAGCTATGATGTGCATATGGCAGGGCAGGCAAGAAACAAATCCTCAAGGGTTCTTCCTGATATACCAAACACGACTGGGGAGATGACGGGTCCATTCTGGAAAGATGAGCTAGGTCATGTAACTGATGCAGATGATGAGTCACAATAATGTGGCTGAAAAATGTTGACCAAACCAAGCACTAGAAATTGGAGAGACGACGACATTTTGGTCTGTCCTGGACCATTATCGGAAACTAGGAAATTTTACGTAGAGAGAATGAGAAAGCTAAATTTACATTCTCTATAAAAATTTAAAAAAAAAGGGTGACATGACTGAAATGTGCAAGTAGATGAAAGGGTATAACAAAGAGGATATTAAGAAGGTGGTACATTAAGAATTAAATGTTACTCACTCTGAGGGTTACTGAGGGAGCCGGTCGGCCGAGCAGACAGCATGCTGGACTTGTGATCCTGTGGTCCCGGGTTCGATCCCAGGCGCCGGCGAGAAACAATGGGCAGAGTTTCTTTCACCCTATGCCCCCTGTTACCTAGCAGTAAAATAGGTACCTGGGTGTTAGTCAGCTGTCACGGGCTTCTTCCTGGGGGTGGAGGCCTGGTCGAGGACCGGGCCATGGGGGCACTAAAAAAAAGCCCCGAAATCATCTCAAGATAACCTTAAGAAGACTCCAGATATGTTTTAAGACTATAAGTACGTCTCTTTCATATTCTATCAGGGTTTTATTGACCTCTGATAATACATTGTAGCTTTTATTCTTCCTCAGATCACTGGTTTTCCTTAAGGTTAAACTTTGTTTGAAATCTTTTTAGAATTATTGGTAATCTTAGTCCATTCAGCAGTCTAAAGATTCTTGTCATGATGTTGGTTTATCATTATGAAGCTCCCTGATGTTTGTTATAATAATATGATTTGTATCATGATTTCTGAAAATTTTGCAGGCGCTGGAGATAAAGCGTTTTGTGCGGGAGGTGATGTCCGATCCATAGTGGAAACGGTCAATGATGAAAATCCAGTTGGGGAATATTTCTTCCGTGAGGAGTACAAACTCAATTGTCTCGTCGGAACACTCCACATACCTTACATAGCTCTCATTGATGGTAAGTTCTCATTGCTTACGAACTGCTGAGTACTGTTAGATTGTCATTTTATTTAACTAATACAGTAATTATAACTGATAATGAAAATATCAGTACAGTATCATTGTTATTATCCTGTTTCTGACTTTCATTGGGTTGGGAGATATGAGCCTGAAAAAATATGAGCAGTATAGGAAGAGATTAAAAATTATGTTAATAATAATAATTTTTTTCATAAATGCTTATAAAGTACAAGTATATTTATGACTTTTAACCTAAACAAATGCAATCATTAGCTTAGCCTCTCAATTATATTTACATTATAAAGACAGGAATGGAATATATGTCATTGAATACTGTCATTGTATATAAAAATAGTTTAGAATGTGACAGCCTCAAGGATTTTATTCTGATATATAGAAGAGAAGTTAGTGTGAGAAGGTAGGATGCACTGGTACATGGTTAGTGTGCATTCCCAGTCTTATTTAGCATCTTTGAGGACAGGTCATCATGTATGACCTTCATGTTTTTGGAGACGAACCACAGTCACATTTATGGCCTTGTTTTCACATGGACTGTAAAGTCGAAGAACGTCAAAAACTTAAATAATTTCTTACATCAAAATACTGTCTAAGCTCACTTATCCGAAGTACATGGGAAGGACCTCCTTCACCGGATAAGGCAGACATCCAGATAAGCAAAATTTTTACCGGGACAGTCCAGAAATGACCATACTGTATGTGCAATTTTTTGTACCACAACCAACAAACGGTACTGTAACTTGAGTTTCCACAAACACTATAAATCAAAAATATATTTTAAAACAGAAATATAATTAATATTTGTTTAGCTTACCGTATTGTAATGTGTCTTTGTACAGTATGTGATACTATAGGTCTTGAAATATGTAGTTCTTGAAAATTTACTTAACATAGTCTCTAGTTATCTGGATTTCTGTCTGAATATGGTGAAGTTTTGCCACAAAATTATCCGGACTTGATTTGGACTCTGTGCCAGTCTGCATTATCTGGCCAAACCTTCGGTTAACCAATTTCTATCTGAATATTATGAAGTTTGTCAATAAATTATATGCATGCAATTTTGGCTGGATAACCCAAATATTGGTTCAGCAGGCTTTGGATAATCAAGCTCATACAGTACTTGCCATCAAATATCAAAATGCTGTACATAATTTATGGGTAGTCTCAAGAGATTCAGCATTTGATTGAATACTCGTTTACAAATATTTTAATTTACAATATTGATTCCTGACATGAGTGTGTCAGTCTTTGTTAAAAAATGTAATAAAGATGAAAATGAAGAATGGGGATCAAATTGACCTTGAATTTGCTGCTCTGGATAAGACAAGACTTCCAAATAATTAGTACATTAGAGTGGCTAAACCTCCTGTCCGCAATATTAACCATTAAATGTGAACAAATATTCAAGGTGTTGGGAGGAATACTGCGTGTCCTGTAAGAGCAACAATTATAGTATAGGTTAAAATGGCTCATTATGACTTTCTAATTTACACTCGGATTAATATATCCCATGCCCATAAAGTAGTAAATAAGTAGGTTGGAAGGCAATTTTTTTCTTTCATGGAATTGAAAATATATTGCTGCTAAACTCCATTAGCCAATTGATTTGAGTAGCAGCTTGTAGAAAAAAATGGCATAATTTCCAAAATTTACTGGATGGAAACAATTGCAAAGAATATTTATTTCTGGTTAATTGTAATTATCACAATGATTGTTGTTCAGGCATCACGATGGGAGGTGGTGTGGGTCTGTCCGTCCACGGTCAGTACCGAGTGGCTACCGAGCGTACGCTGTTTGCCATGCCAGAGACTGGTATTGGGCTCTTCCCTGATGTTGGTGGCTCGTATTTCTTGCCTCGACTAGGAGGGCGGCTTGCATGTACTTGGCCCTAACGGGTAAGAAATTTTATCACTACTATTCACTTTACTTATGAAGACCAGACCACACACTAGAAGGTGAAGGGACGACGACGTTTCGACTTGAGAATGGTCCAGGACGGACCGAAACGTCGTCGTCGTCCCTTCACCTTCTAGTGTGTGGTCTGGTCAGCATACTTTAGCCATGTTATTGTGACTCATCGCCTGCTTTACTTATGACATTTGTGACTGAATAAGAGCACCTATTAAGCTCAAATGTAAGTTTCAAGGAGGTTTATGGAAGATTTGATGCTAGGAATAGCTTAAACCAGATTTATTAATTTATGAATATCTGTTTTTAAGGCTTACAGTAGTAAATACTGTAATCTCTCTTCATTTTCATTTGCAAGAAGTACCTCGTCTTCATTCATTTTATTGTACCTATTCCCTTCAGTTTCACTAGTAGTACTAATCCTTCTTTAATTTACTATTGCAGTTCCATTCCTACCTTAATGTTTACTTTGACCTCATCACTGGTGAGGTCAAATTCCTCAAG
>WNGS01006903.1:12786-40476 GCA_020271785.1 Procambarus virginalis
GTTGCTTGGTTTGCCACCTCCTCATTTAGTGCAGGGGCTTCTCCTTGTTCTATTGTGAAGACCTCCTGGAATCTCTTGTTGAGTTCTTCACACACCTCCTTGTCATCTCTGTGTATCTGTTCTCCGCTTTTCGCAGCTTCATCACTTGTTCTTTCACTGCTGTTTTCCTCCTGGTGTGTGTGTGTGGTGTGTGTGTAGAGTATGGTGGTGTGTGTGTAGAGTATGGTGGTGTGTGTGTAGAGTATGGTGGTGTGTGTGTAGAGTATAGTGGTGTGTGTGTAGAGTATAGTGGTGTGTGTGTAGAGTACTGATGCTACATTGTGGTTCTTACCGGCTCTATCTGACGGCCACTAGAGAGATAGTGGTCTCGACGGAGACAGGAAGCCGGAGGCTTGTCAAGGGTCTCCCTACTGTTCCTGTATATAATATACAAATTCTCTACCCCACTAAGTATCCATTGTAAGAAGTTCATTGCTATATTTTATAAATATAATATTATAGTGAATAGAGTCCATAGCCAGATTGTAACCTGAAATTATATATAAGTGTACTTTGTATGTTTAGATACATAGAAAAGGTTGATATTATTAAAGTAATCAGCTTTACTGAAATGTGATATTTTTACACTACAAACCAGACATGACAAAGCTGATCTTATCGAGACCTTTGATCAGGTGATCCTCTATATACAGGGTTGCAGAGGCTTCATGATAGACCATTTGGTCACCATTTGGTCCGGGAGACATCTCCCGTCACGCAGGGTGCAGTCGCACCTCCACAGATCTCCAGTATCATCTATTGATACTGGTAATGGCTCAAATGGGGCACCACCTACGGGCTATTCATGCCCGTGCCACCTTTTGGGTGGCTTAATCTTCATCAATCATCAATCTTCATGATACCCACGATAACAGCTTGACGATTAAATGCAACCTCAGAATACTGAAAAGAATTACTGAACAAAAAATTGTACCACTTACGGGCTATTCATGCCCCTGGGGTGGCTTAATTTTCATCAGTCAGTCATCATCTTACGGGCTATTCATGCCCGTGCCACCTCTTGGGTGGCTTAATCTTGATCAATCAGACAATCTCCATGATAGAGTAACGACACTGAGCCTCTTCTCTTATTTGTGGTTCTCATCAATAACGTATTAAGAACTGCTGAGGATCTAACTCTAAGTCTAAGTCTAAGTCTAAGGCTAAGTCTAAGTCTAAGTCTAAGTTCGGATCTAAGATCTGCTCTGTGTTGGATAACAAATAACCCCCTAAACTATCACTCAAGAGGGAAGATTAACCAGGGTTGATAGGTAATATGTTTGAAATCGTCACCCAAAATATAATAAGTTCGACAAGCTACACTGGAACGTAAAAAAAGGCAACAGTTTCAAGCTCAACAGCCACAATTGAGGAAAGACCTGTTTCTTGAAGCTCACATCAAGAGAATAACATCAGCGGCGTATGCGAGGCTGGCTAACATCAGAACTGCCTTCAGGAACCTGTGTAAGGAAGCATTCAGAACCTTGTATAACACATATGTAAGACCAATCCTGGAGTATGCAGCCCCAGCATGGAGCCCGTACCTTGTCAAGCACAAGACGAAGCTGGAAAAAGTCCAAAGGTATGCTACTAGACTAGTCCCAGAACTAAGAGGCATGAGTTACGAGGAAAGGCTGCGGGAATTAATGCACCTTACGACACTGGAAGACAGAAGACTAAAGGGAGACATGATCACAACCTACAAAATCCTCAGGGGAATCGACTGGGTAAACAAGGATAAACTATTCAACACTGGTGGGACGCGAACAAGGGGACACAGGTGGAAACTGAGTACCCACATGAGCCACAGGGATGTTAGAAGGAACTTTTTCAGTGTCAGAGTAGTTAACGGATGGAATGCATTAGGCAGTGATGTGGTGGAGGCTGACTCCATACACAGTTTCAGGTGTAGATATGATACCTTACCTTGAGGATACCTTGAGGTGCTTCCGGGGCTTATCGTCCCCGCGGCCCGGTCATCGACCAGGCCTCCTGGTTGCTGAACTGATCAACCAGGCTGTTGGACGCGGCTGCTCGCAGCCTGACGTATGAGTCACAGCCTGGTTGATCAGGTATCCTTTGGAGGTGCTTATCCAGTTCTCTCTTGAACACTGTGAGGGGTTTGCCAGTTATGTCCCTTATGTGTAGTGGAAGCGTGTTGAACAGTCTCGGGCCTCTGATGTTGATAAAGTTTTCTCTCAGAGTACCAGTTGCACCTCTGCTTTTCAACGGGGGTATTCTGCACATCCTGCCATGTCTTCTGGTCTCATGTGATGTTATTTCTGTGTGCAGGTTTGGGACCAGCCCCTCTAATATTTTCCACGTGTAAATTATTATGTATCTCTCCCGCCTGCGCTCAAGGGAATACAGATTTAGGCTCTTTAGTCGGTCCCAATAGTTTAGATGTTTTACCGAGTGGATTCTAGCAGTAAAGGATCTCTGCACGCTCTCCAGGTCAGCAATTTCACCCGCAGTGAAAGGGGCTGTCATTGTGCAGCAGTACTCCACTCTAGAGAGCACAAGCGTTTTGAAAAGTGTCATCATCGGTATAGCATCTCTAGTGTGAAAAGTTCTTGTTATCCAACCTGTCATTTTTCTTGCAGTTGTGACGGCTACTTTATTGTGTTCTTTAAAGGTAAGGTCTTCCGACATGAGTACACCCAGATCCTTTACATTGCCTTTTCGTTCTATGTTATGATTTGCCTGAGTTTTGTACGTGGTTTCAGTTTTTATATTTTCATTTTTTCCATAGCGCATGAGCTGGAACTTGTCTTCGTTAAACACCATATTATTTTCTGTAGCCCATAGAAAGACCTGATCTACATCTGACTGGAGGTTCGCCGTGTCCTCTATGTTGCCTACTCTCATGAAGATCCTAGTGTCATCTGCAAAGGATGATACAGTGCTATAGGTTGTGTTCTTGTCTATGTCCGATATAAGGATGAGAAAAAGTACTGGAGCAAGCACAGTACCCTGGGGGACTGAGCTCTTAACGGTTGACGGGTTGGATTTTATTTTGTTGACTATTACACATTGGGTTCTGTTGGTCAGGAAATTGTAGATCCATCTGCCTACTTTTCCGGTAATTCCTTTTGAGCGCATTTTATGGGCAATAACACCATGGTCACATTTATCAAAAGCTTTTGCAAAATCTGTGTAAATTACATCAGCGTTTTGTTTGTCTTCCATAGCATCTAATGCCATATCATAGTGGTCCAGCAACTGCGACAGGCAAGAGCGCCCTGTTCTGAAACCATGTTGTCCGGGGTTATGGAGATGCTGTGATTCCATGTATTTTGTGATCTTACTTCTTAGCACTCTCTCAAAAATTTTTATGATGTGCGATGTTAGTGCTATCGGTCTGTAATTTTTTGCCTCTGCCTTATTTCCTCCTTTATGAAGTGGTGCTATCTCTGCTGTTTTTAGTATATCAGGAATAACGCCAGTATCTAGGCTTTGTCTCCACAGAATGTGAAGGGCCTGCGATAGTGGTTTTTTACAGTTCTTGATGAATATGGAGTTCCAAGAATCCGGGCCTGGTGCGGAGTGCATAGGCATACTGTTTATGGCTTCTTCAAAATCCAGTGGGGATAGGGTGACGTCTGATATATGATTTGATGTTGGTATCATATCCATGAAAAATTCATTTGGGTTATCGATCTTTAGTGCGTTTAATGGCTCGCTGAAGACAGAGTCGTATTGCTTCCTCAGTAGCTCGCTCATTTCTTTGTTGTCATCGGTGAAAGTTCCATCTTCCTTTCGCAGGGGCCCGATACTAGATGTGGTTTTTGATCTTGATTTTGCATAGGAGAAAAAATATTTCGGGTTTCTCTCTATTTCACTGATGGCCTTTTGCTCTCTTTCCCTCTCCTGCGTTTTGTATGATTCTTGTAGCTTGAGTTCAATTTTTCCTATTTCGCTACCTAACCTTCTTCGCCGTTCCTGAGATAGGGTGCGACTCTCAAGTTGTACCGCGATTCGTTTTCTTCGCCTATATAGGGAACGACGTTCTCGTTCCAATCTGCATCTCTTCCTCTTTTTTCTTAGGGGGATGCGGTTTGTACATATTTCTAGTGCTACTGAGCTTATTTTTTCCAGGCACTGGTTCAGGTTCGCATTTCCTAGCTGTTCTTCCCAGTTTATTTCTGTGAAGTCCTGGTTTATTTGCTCCCAGTTTATCTGTTTATTATTGAAGTTGAATTTGCTGAAATCTCCTCCACCGGGAATCTGGACTGGTTTTGAAGGTCTATTCCCCATGGTTGTCATAACTTCAATTAAGTTGTGATCTGAGTAACAAGTATTTGTAATCATTATGTTCCTGATCAATTCATCATTATTAGTGAAAATGAGGTCCAGCGTGTTCTCCTTCCTGGTTGGTTCTACTATTTGCTGGTTTAAGGCAAACCTGTCGCACATCCGTAGCAGGTCATTTGCATGTGCCTGTTCATTAAGGCTACTTCCTGGTATTCTTTCTGATATTACTGTATTAGCCAGGTGCTTCCATTTCAGGTGCCGTAGGTTGAAGTCCCCAAGCAGAATGATGTTCGGAGCTGGATTTGTGAGGTTTTCCAAGCAGTGTTCTACTTTCATTAGTTGGTCTTTAAACTGCTGAGAGCCCAATAGGCTCAGGAATCTGTACACCTGTTGATTGACAGTTGAGAGGCGGGACCAAAGAGCCAAAGCTCAACCCCCGCAAGCACAACTAGGTGAGTACAACTAGGTTAGTACAGAAAACAAGAGGTGCCTGTTCACCCACAGAGTCTCGCAATAAAGTGGTCTCCTTTCTTGACTCACATTCGAGGGATCCCAAGTTTGATCCCAGGAGGGACATAAATGGTTGGGCACGCTTCATTTCACCTAATGCTTTCGTTCACCTAACATTAAATAGGTACCTTTGCGATATGCAACTGTTGTACTCAGATACAACAGTGTAGGACTGCATCCTGGGGGACCTCGATACAGTTCTAAACCTACAAGCCAACCCGCTGAAGCTGTAAATGCCAAACCTCTGCTATTTTTCAAAATACAGCTCGATAAAGTCATCAGTCCCCGTGGTGCAGTGGTAAGACACTCGCCTGGCGTTCCGCGAGCGCTTCCTGGCCGGGGAGGATTTACTGGGCGCAAATCCTTAACTGTAGCCTCTGTTTAACTCAACAGTAAAATGTGTACTTGGTTGTAACAACGATTCTTCGCGGCGGGGATCGTATTCCAGGGTCCTGCCCGGAACGCTTCGCGTACTAGTGGCTGTACAAGAGTTAGTTAGTTAGTTTAGTTCATTTATTATGCACCCCATACCCATCCTGTGGGCGGTAGTGGAAAGGGTTACAGAGGCACATAATGGGCTCAGGGACTGAACCCCACAATTCATTTAGCTAAGCAAGTTACAATCTTGATGAGCTAGTTACAAAATTCAATATAAGTCGTCACATCAACAATGGGTTCGAGATCGACCTCAAGTACAGGTTCTAAATTAAGCAACTGACATATGTGGAGAGCTAGTGTCAAAATTTATATGTTTGTCCTGCACACCGCCTCCCATCCAGTGGACAGCGGTGGATAGGTTACAATCACTCAGTTACTACCTACAGTTAGCAAACTGGGGATATTTGGCTAAAATTTCTGGTAGCAGATCATTTTGAATGAAATATTTACACATCGCTGGAACATTGGTTATAGAATTGTCTCTAAATTCACGTATCTTTTCGCACTCCATCACATAGTGACGGAGGGTGTGCGAATAATTTTGTTGACACAGTTTACATTTTGTCAGGTCTACATCGGCAGATAATGAGAATTCCCAGAGATACTTGTAACCGAGTCTAAGCCGAGCAGCAGTAACATCTAGAAGTCTGCTGATTTTATTGGATGATCCATAGATGTGTGGCTCCTCTTGCATGATAGTATGATGATAGATGGAATTACTGGTGTCAATTTCACTTTGCCTCAGATCTACAAGATCTTGTTGAAGTTCTCGGTGTACTGCTGCTCTCAGATTGCTCATTGACAATCCAAGGTTACACTCAACGGCTCCTTTAAAGGCAGATTCTTTGGCTAACTTATCAGCTCTATCATGCATTCGGAGGCCAACATGAGATGGAGACCACATGAAATGGACTCTGTTACCATCCTTAATAATTTTGTTGTATTTGTGTCTAGCTTCGGACACGAGCATGTTACAGTTATGTCTTAAAGAGTTGAGAGCATTTAAGGATGATAAGGAGTCACTTACAATTAATGTATCAAGTTTGGAGACTTGTACACATTTCAGTGCAAGGATCAAGGCAAATATTTCGGTCTGAAGGGTAGAGGCCCAATTGTTTATACGGACTCCCCACTCAAAGTACAAGCCATCGCCCATTGTCAGAACAACTGCACTTCCAGCTGCACCCGTGGTGCGGTGTAGGGAACCATCAGTGTATATGATTTGAGAGAGAGAATGCTCTGTGGACAGAGCATCAATATGGCTTAAGGCGTTGAGCTTTGCCTCAAGACGAAGCTTGGGCTTATCTCTAATTTGCTTCTTGGGTGGAAAGGGAGGGATTAAAACTGGAAAGGGTGTAACCTCTGTACAAGAATGTAACAACTCTTGTATATATCTCAAATCCGGACAATGGCAGTGGCCCTCAGGTAAACATAAAGGTCACCCCATAAAACAACTCTTCCATTTTCAATGATTATTCTCGTCACAATAACATTGATGCGTTCGAACATATCTTAAATATTCCTTATTTAACTTTCTCTTCACTCTACAAAATATTATTGTATTAATAAAATAATCTAAATATCATAATGTATTTACAAAAAATGTTTTTGAAGGAAGTTGATTATGGATAAGTCTGGAAAGTGAGGATAATTGAGGAGCTGTGAATGCAGCGGCAGCCGGGGGAGACAGCAGACCTGAAGACTTCTTACATCTTCCTCCTTCTGCTGCTGCTGCGAGACTCGCTGTGGCGTATATCGGCAGCATATTAAGGAAGAGTGAGTGGGCTAAGGTGACCAGCTGAAGGTCTGTGAGAGTCCTGTGTTACACGGGGCGAGGGGCGAGAGTCCTGTGTTACTCTATATACCTGGCGGCCCCAACACAGCCTCCACACCACTTGCTTGGTTTAACTTCGAGGGTTTAGCTTGTGTGTGTTTTCATTACATTACTGTTTGATATTATGATGGCTGTGGTGTGTGTGTGTGTGTGTGTGTGTGTGTGTGTGTGTGTGTGTGTGTGTGTGTGTGTGTGTGTGTGTGTGTGTGTGTGTGTGTGTGTGTGTGTGTGTGTGTAAGTGTAATTACCTAAGTGTAGTTACAGGATGAGAGCTACGCTCGTGGAGTCCTGTCTTCCCAGAACTCTTTGTCATATAACGCTTTGAAACTACTGACGGTCTTGGCCTCCACCACCTTCTCCCCTAACTTGTTCCAACCGTCTACCACTCTGTTTGCGAAAGTGAATTTTCTTATATTTCTTCGGCATCTGTGTTTAGCTAGTTTAAATCAATGACCTCTTGTTCTTAAATTCCAGGTCTCAGGAAATCTTCCCTGTCGATTTTATCAATTCCTGTTACTATTTTGTATGTAGTGATCATATCACCTCTTTTTCTTCTGTCTTCTAGTTTTGGCATATTTAATGCCTGTAACCTCTCCTCGTAGCTCTTGCCCTTCAGTTCTGGGAGCCACTTAGTAGCATGTCTTTGCACCTTTTCCAGTTTATTGATGTGCTTCTTAAGATATGGGCATACCATTCTGGTTCCCTTACCTTGAGGTGCATCCGGGGATTAGCGTCCCCGCGACCCGGTCATCGACCAGGCCTCCTGGTTGCTGGACTGATCAACCAGGCTGTTGGACGCAGCTGCTCGCAGCCTAACGTATGAGTCACAGCCTGGTTGATCAAGTATCCTTTGGAAGTGCTTATCCAGTTCTCTCTTGAACACTGTGAGGGGTTTGCCAGTTATGCCCCTTATGTGTAGGGCACCACACAACCGCTGCATATTCTAGCTTTGGCCTAACAAAAGTCGTGAACAATTTCTTTAGTATATCGCCATCGTGTATTTAAAAGCAATTCTGAAGTTAGAAGCGTGGCATAGGCTCCTCGCACAATATTCTTTATGTGGTCCTCAGGTGATAGTTTCTATCTAGAACCACCCCTAAATCTCTTTCTTTATCAGAGTTCTTTAAAGATTTCTCACATAATATATAGGTGTGTGGGGTCTATGTTCTCCTATTCCACATTCCATAACATGGCATTTATTAACATTAAATTCCATTTGCCAAGTGGCACTCCATGTACTTATTTTGTCCAGGTCATCTTGAAGGGCATGACAATCATCTAAATTTCTTATCCTTCCTATTATCTTAGCATCATCAGCAAACATGTTCATATAATTCCGTATACCAACTGGTAGATCATTCAGTTCATGACATCAAAATTTATGGATTGAATGCTTATTCTTCTAAATACCTGTAAAATTAATAATAATTCATTGTGTTGGGGGACAGGCAGCCAAAGTGTGTTTATACATGTTAGACTTAAATTAAGGTCCCCTCCCCCCCTCCCCCTAAGGTTGAATTATACCTCCCCCAACCCCCCCCTGGGATGCAACCCTTCAACACTTGTATTTTCATCTGTATTAGTTAATACTGGTAAAAATAAATTTAAATTGTTATATGTTAATTCAGTATATGTATTGATCGCTGTTTAAGCTGATGCTCATTCTTATTACTAGACTTCTTATTAATGCTATATGCTAATACTGTACTGCTTGCTATTATTTTTTCTCTGAGGTACTCTTAGGCTGGTGTCTCCCAGCTGTGCAGCATTAAGGATAGCATGTGTTTTGGGGCTCCACGGATGTCACTGAGAGGACCCACTAAAAAAAATAAAAGAAAAAAATTATTACATTCAGTTCTGGAGTTTTTAATTTTGTAATTGCTCCTATACAGTATATTTTTGTCAAAATTATGCCAAAAATTTTGTGAGTTTATAACAGTGATACTATTTTTTTGTCCTGAATGTTCAAGCATTCTTCTGTGATATAGTCTAACTTAACTTCATAATTTCCACAGAATGGTGTCAACTAAAATGCTTACACTAAAGTTGAGACCAGTCCTCCGTTCTTTACTCACCATGAGTCGGAGTATGTCCAGTTCTTCTGAAACCCTACTCGAGGAGGTAGGCAATAAGGGCGTTATTACACTAAATCGTCCAAAAGCTTTGAATGCCCTGAACGTTAACATGATCCGACAGATATACCCTAAACTACAAGAGTGGGAGACGACTAAAACCATGGTCATCATTAAAGGTACGAATGAACAAGGTTGTATTTGGTTATGGGTTCATTTGACAGGAGCAATATACTAACAGTTATTCTCTCATACACTAAACTAAGTTTCTGTGATGTATATAAGCCTTTTGGACATTATTTATGTACTTACATAAAAATGGATGAATGTAGAAAACAGAAAGAAATTGTATGAATGTAAAGGGATACAAATTATTTCACTCTTATAGGCGCATTGGACGAGGAGGTGGGGTAGCAACATTGCATATATACTGGAGAAAATTTTAAATATGGTGTAAAGAGGAAATAAAAACTGAATTGAACACAGTTGAACTTTTTGGTTAGATTTAAATAATAATAACCTAATAATAGGAGCTATATGTAGACCACCAAAGCTCGGCAGAATGAAAAGGTGTGTGTGTGTGCAGATGATGAGTGACAATAACGTGGCTAAAAAATGTTGACCAAACCAAACACTAGAAATTGGAGAGACGACGATGTTTCGGTCTGTCCTGGATCATTATCAAGTTGATTATCAAGTCACTATCGACTTGATAATGGTCCAGGATGGACCGAAACGTCGTCGTATCTTCAATTTCTAGCAAGTGGTTTAATCAACAAGGTGTGTATGAGCAGAGGTGAGAGTGGCCTATAGGTCTGATAATGTTTGTATAGTTGGGATGACTTTAACTTTAGTAGAATGGATTTGATCATTGAAGCAGGGAGTGTGGAGTGGAACCAGCTTGAGCAAACAATATGTTAAAGCTAGTTCTGGCCAATAGAAAAACAGTAGTAAATGACATGGAGGTCTGGAGTGTGATAGGGAGCAGTGATCTTTTGTACATTGGCTTTGGCTTACAAGATTGTGAGGGATTGCGGGTTTCTTGGAAAGGGTAGATTGGGCAGATCTGAACATAACAGGTAGCTTGGGGTATGATGTGGGTCTAGAGGAAGTTGACAGTGTAGTGAATTTTGACGTAATTTCAACTCATTTTGGTACATTTCAGTGAATGCCCCCAGGAATGTAATATAACGTGTGAGTTGATTAGGTTAAATGATCATGACATGGAATGGATAACAGTGGAATAAGGAACATGTCAAAAATAAGAAATCTCTATCTGTTAAAAATTGGGAAGGGTATCTAGGACAATAATTATCATTCTTTCTGGATCAGTTAAAATTGAAATTTGAAGGGGTAAAAGGAAGCTATGATGTGCATATGGCAGGGCAGGCAAGAAACAAATCCTCAAGGGTTCTTCCTGATATACCAAACACGACTGGGGAGATGACGGGTCCATTCTGGAAAGATGAGCTAGGTCATGTAACTGATGCAGATGATGAGTCACAATAATGTGGCTGAAAAATGTTGACCAAACCAAGCACTAGAAATTGGAGAGACGACGACATTTTGGTCTGTCCTGGACCATTATCGGAAACTAGGAAATTTTACGTAGAGAGAATGAGAAAGCTAAATTTACATTCTCTATAAAAATTTAAAAAAAAAGGGTGACATGACTGAAATGTGCAAGTAGATGAAAGGGTATAACAAAGAGGATATTAAGAAGGTGGTACATTAAGAATTAAATGTTACTCACTCTGAGGGTTACTGAGGGAGCCGGTCGGCCGAGCAGACAGCATGCTGGACTTGTGATCCTGTGGTCCGGGTTCGATCCCAGGCGCCGGCGAGAAACAATGGGCAGAGTTTCTTTCACCCTATGCCCCCTGTTACCTAGCAGTAAAATAGGTACCTGGGTGTTAGTCAGCTGTCACGGGCTTCTTCCTGGGGGTGGAGGCCTGGTCGAGGACCGGGCCATGGGGGCACTAAAAAAAAGCCCCGAAATCATCTCAAGATAACCTTAAGAAGACTCCAGATATGTTTTAAGACTATAAGTACGTCTCTTTCATATTCTATCAGGGTTTTATTGACCTCTGATAATACATTGTAGTTTTTATTCTTCCTCAGATCACTGGTTTTCCTTAAGGTTAAACTTTGTTTGAAATCTTTTTAGAATTATTGGTAATCTTAGTCCATTCAGCAGTCTAAAGATTCTTGTCATGATGTTGGTTTATCATTATGAAGCTCCCTGATGTTTGTTATAATAATATGATTTGTATCATGATTTCTGAAAATTTTGCAGGCGCTGGAGATAAAGCGTTTTGTGCGGGAGGTGATGTCCGATCCATAGTGGAAACGGTCAATGATGAAAATCCAGTTGGGGAATATTTCTTCCGTGAGGAGTACAAACTCAATTGTCTCGTCGGAACACTCCACATACCTTACATAGCTCTCATTGATGGTAAGTTCTCATTGCTTACGAACTGCTGAGTACTGTTAGATTGTCATTTTATTTAACTAATACAGTAATTATAACTGATAATGAAAATATCAGTACAGTATCATTGTTATTATCCTGTTTCTGACTTTCATTGGGTTGGGAGATATGAGCCTGAAAAAATATGAGCAGTATAGGAAGAGATTAAAAATTATGTTAATAATAATAATTTTTTTCATAAATGCTTATAAAGTACAAGTATATTTATGACTTTTAACCTAAACAAATGCAATCATTAGCTTAGCCTCTCAATTATATTTACATTATAAAGACAGGAATGGAATATATGTCATTGAATACTGTCATTGTATATAAAAATAGTTTAGAATGTGACAGCCTCAAGGATTTTATTCTGATATATAGAAGAGAAGTTAGTGTGAGAAGGTAGGATGCACTGGTACATGGTTAGTGTGCATTCCCAGTCTTATTTAGCATCTTTGAGGACAGGTCATCATGTATGACCTTCATGTTTTTGGAGACGAACCACGGTCACATTTATGGCCTTGTTTTCACATGGACTGTAAAGTCGAAGAACGTCAAAAACTTAAATAATTTCTTACATCAAAATACTGTCTAAGCTCACTTATCCGAAGTACATGGGAAGGACCTCCTTCACCGGATAAGGCAGACATCCAGATAAGCAAAATTTTTACCGGGACAGTCCAGAAATGACCATACTGTATGTGCAATTTTTTGTACCACAACCAACAAACGGTACTGTAACTTGAGTTTCCACAAACACTATAAATCAAAAATATATTTTAAAACAGAAATATAATTAATATTTGTTTAGCTTACCGTATTGTAATGTGTCTTTGTACAGTATTGATACTATAGGTCTTGAAATATGTAGTTCTTGAAAATTTACTTAACATAGTCTCTAGTTATCTGGATTTCTGTCTGAATATGGTGAAGTTTTGCCACAAAATTATCCGGACTTGATTTGGACTCTGTGCCAGTCTGCATTATCTGGCCAAACCTTCGGTTAACCAATTTCTATCTGAATATTATGAAGTTTTGTCAGTAAATTATATGCATGCAATTTTGGCTGGATAACCCAAATATTGGTTCAGCAGGCTTTGGATAATCAAGCTCATACAGTACTTGCCATCAAATATCAAAATGCTGTACATAATTTATGGGTAGTCTCAAGAGATTCAGCATTTGATTGAATACTCGTTTACAAATATTTTAATTTACAATATTGATTCCTGACATGAGTGTGTCAGTCTTTGTTAAAAAATGTAATAAAGATGAAAATGAAGAATGGGGATCAAATTGACCTCGAATTTGCTGCTCTGGATAAGACAAGACTTCCAAACAATTAGTACATTAGAGTGGCTAAACCTCCTGTCCGCAATATTAACCATTAAATGTGAACAAATATTCAAGGTGTTGGGAGGAATACTGCGTGTCCTGTAAGAGCAACAATTATAGTATAGGTTAAAATGGCTCATTATGACTTTCTAATTTACACTCGGATTAATATATCCCATGCCCATAAAGGTAGTAAATAAGTAGGTTGGAAGGCAATTTTTTTCTTTCATGGAATTGAAAATATATTGCTGCTAAACTCCATTAGCCAATTGATTTGAGTAGCAGCTTGTAGAAAAAAATGGCATTAATTTCCAAAATTTACTGGATGGAAACAATTGCAAAGAATATTTTATTTCTGGTTAATTGTAATTATCACAATGATTGTTGTTCAGGCATCACGATGGGAGGTGGTGTGGGTCTGTCCGTCCACGGTCAGTACCGAGTGGCTACCGAGCGTACGCTGTTTGCCATGCCAGAGACTGGTATTGGGCTCTTCCCTGATGTTGGTGGCTCGTATTTCTTGCCTCGACTAGGAGGGCGGCTTGGCATGTACTTGGCCCTAACGGGTAAGAAATTTTATCACTACTATTCACTTTACTTATGAAGACCAGACCACACACTAGAAGGTGAAGGGACGACGACGTTTCGACTTGAGAATGGTCCAGGACGGACCGAAACGTCGTCGTCGTCCCTTCACCTTCTAGTGTGTGGTCTGGTCAGCATACTTTAGCCATGTTATTGTGACTCATCGCCTGCTTTACTTATGAAATTTGTGACTGAATAAAGAGCACCTATTAAGCTCAAATGTAAGTTTTCAAGGAAGGTTTATGGAAGATTTGATGCTAGGAATAGCTTAAGCCAGATTTATTAAATTTATGAATATCTGTTTTTAAGGCTTACAGTAGTAAATACTGTAATCTCTCTTCATTTTCACTTGCAAGAAGTACCTCGTCTTCATTTGTTTTTATTGTACCTATTCCCTTCAGTTTCACTAGTAGTACTAATCCTTCTTTAATTTACTATTGCAGTTCCATTCCTACCTTAATGTTTACCTGCAGTAAACTACTCCATCTTGCTCTCTTTCTCTCTCTTTTCTTTTGCTACTGTACATAGTCTTCCTAGCTTGGTGCCTTCTTTTCTTAATTATTTACTCTCTTTTTCTCTATATCTGAGTACATCACTCAGTCTTTCCAGCCATTCCCTTCTAAGTACTCTTACTGAGACCCAAAATTTATGTTTATCCTGAACACATCCCATAGACCATTATTTTCTTGCCTATCTTTTGCACTGCCGTCTGTCCTTTCCCCCCCACATAAGTACATTCTATCCTGCTACTCAAAAAATGTTCTTAATTTTTTTTTTCAATTTTTTTTATTCAAAATGTTGGTGAATTGATGCTTCACATCTTGGGTTTGATCCTCGAGTGGTACAAAATTAGTTGGGCATGTTTATTTTCAGGCTTGATGCCTCTATTCTCCTAGGAGTAAATTAAGTACCAGTGAGTTAGGCAACTGTTGTGGGTTACATCCTGGGGAAGGTCAGTAGTTGGCCTTCCATGAGTTCAGGCTTCCTGTCCCCCAACAACAGGAATTTAATGAGTGCAGTAACAAAGTAGAGCAGAGCAGTTCTTCCAGCAGTCATGTGGTAAGAAACACCAGCTTGGATGGATCTTTCTGTCTTGTCATTATTTATAACATGATGGATATACAATTGCCACCGTAATGAGTTTTATGTTGGTGGTATTTGTTCTCCCGAGTTCACATCTTTTGGTAATGCCTGGTGTTATATCCTTTTGGTTTTGTGTTTATATTCACTCTCTTTGTAGGTCATCGGCTTAAGGGGCATGACGTGTTGAAGGCAGGTGTGGCAACCCATGTGTGTGACAGTTCAAGAATTGGTGAATTAGAAGAGTCGTTACTGAAACTTGAATCACATTACCCGGAGGATATTGCTGCAGTGCTTGATAAATTTAGCCAGGTAAATTGATCCTCTTCTTCAGTAAACTTAAAGAACTCATCATATTCGTGTGATTTCAGCGTGCATTAAAGACTTTATTTAACTTTGTGGTTTTCCTACATACAATAAGTTTACTTTTTTTTGTACAATAGCTTAATTACCATAAAATATGAACTTGGTTATTTAGTTTGAGTCTTATTTGAAAGGATGAAACATGGACAGACCTGGAGTGTTACCTCATTGAATATCCGCAAACACTTGTGGTTTGGTATCAGGGATGTTGTATACAACAAATTACCCAGTAACATAATAAACATGGGATTGCTAGGTTGTTTGACACACAAGTTAGACATGAGTTTAGGTGGATACAAGACAGGTACTATTTATATCCATCTAAACTCATGTCTAACTTGTGTGTGAAACAACCTAGCAATCCCATGTTTATTATGTTCCTGGGTAATTTGTTGTATACAACAACACAGATACCAACCACATATCCACAAACCATGTTTGCAGATATTCAATGAGGCAATACTCCAGGTCTGTCCATGTTTCATCCTCTCAAATATAACTCATCAAACTAAATAACCAAGTTCATATTTTATGGTAATTAAAGCTATTGTACATGCAAAAATTAAACTTATTGTACATAGGTCTGTAATTTTCCTTCATTCATATAGTGTACTCGTGAAACTTGTTCTGCATTATTTAATTTACAGGAAGCATTGTTCAGCAAGAATGAGCCATTCTCCCTCCAACCTGTCCTTGCAAAGATCCAGTCCTGCTTCTCTGGAAACAGTGTGGAAGAAATTATCTCCAACCTGGAAAAGGTAGGCTCTGAATTAAACTACCTTTTCACCCATATTCACTCTTTAAAGACTAGTGTGTGTGTGCTTTCTTTTATGGAATATTGTTTTGTGGTCAAATTCCTCAAGGCACAGAAGATAGATTCCAGCTAGAAATTATAAGGAAAAGCTTCTTTACTGCCTTCACAGAGCCAGTTAAGAATATAAGCAACTAGGAATGTCTTAAACACTCAAGTTTGTACTCTTGGAATAGAGACTAAGAGAACAAAATTATTATACTGTAATCTACATATGGAGAATACTCATATGCCAGGTTCCAAACCTACACAACAAAACTAAAATATACTGGAGTGAGAGATATTGTAGGGAAGGTAGAATAAACGTTATAAAATATAACAGTAAGATAAGCTCGGTTCAAAACACAGTATGAGCATCAGACTTGTCAGTTTCCTATTAGCAAACGTATAAGACATACAGTATTGCCAGAGCAAAGGTTTAAGCCTTCAGAGGAACCTGATAAGTTCCTGGAGGAAGCACAGGATCAGCTGGGTTGTGATTGCCATATGGGCTGTTAACACTAATAGCCTCACTAACCAGATAATCATCAGAGGGCTGTGCAAGGAGAAACCCCCCCCCCTCACTCAATACTCTACTACCTTGAGGTTACCTTGAGGTGCTTCCGGGGCTTAGCGTCCCCGCGGCCTGGTCGTCGACCAGGCTCTAGGTAAATGAAAAGTTACTAGTTCTAGGTAAAAAGTAAATGAAAAGTAAATGAAAAGTAAGTAAGTAAATGAAAGGTAAATGAAAAGTACTAGTTCTAGGTAAATGAAAAGTTAACTACTCCAGCCGTGCCTGGCTTTGAGGCTTGAGTAAATTTAACAACAATTTTGATACAAGCATCAGTACCCTCATAGCTTGTGAGGATAATCATATGAGACATAAAATCCAAAGTTAATTATCCATTGTAGTAGGAAATTTTGTGATGTGTGATTTTTGTTAAGAATTTCTGACACTGGGTAATCCTTGTGTGGGGACTACATTCTCATTAGGAGTTTTAGAGGTAGTGTCTTGTACTGGTGGATAAAGCGTCAACTTTGCAATTTACAGGGTTGGCATTATATCACCGATGGCTGGGCACCATTTGTGGAGACGCTAAGCCCCGAAATCATCTCAAGATAACCATTCCTTCACTCATCCTCACATCTCGGCGCCTTGTCTTTGTTTACCTTTCAAGTGCTATATAGTCACACTGGCTTAGTGTCATAACCTAAATGTTATATATTTAGCTAGCAGAATCTTTTGAGTCCTCCATATGGGAGTGGCTAGGTTACATTATGATGCCAGAGGTGCATCTGGGCAGCAAGATGCAGTTACAAGGAAATTACCAGAGGTAGGAGGAAATTTTATGTGACTGATTAATATTGATTATATCATCTATTAACTTATTATATTTTATGGATAATATATCAATCTACACCTTTATTTTCTTCTGAGACATACTGTTTGGCTTGTGATACACACATGAAATACAAGAAAAGGTTACAGAAGCTCAAGTACATTTTAAGATGTATTTTTCATTAAATAGTAAATGAACAATTACTTAAGTATCTTCTTTTCCAATATACTTTCAAAGGGTTTCTTCAACTGTGCCTAGCTACACTTGCCATGTTGCTCATGAAGCACATTCCTAATCCAATTGGATCATACATGTCCACTCCGGATCATACCGGTCCACCCCGGATCATACTGATTCATCCTGGATCATACTGGTCCACCCCGGATCATACTGGTCCACACTGATCCATAACTAGTCACTTCCTCACCTTGGATTTAACCAGATGCTATGGTTAACTTGCCAGCCTGGCATAGAAGCCTTGAACTCTGGTAATTTCCTTGTAACAGTTGCTCACTGTCCAGTTGAACATCTTGCAACATACTGTAATCTGGTCACTCATTCTTACTGTTCCACTTGGAGGACTTAGAAGAGTCTGCTAACTAAATATATAATATTTAGGTTATGGCATTTGTGCTTTCTCCTGGTAATTACCTTACCATAGAGGTGGCATGAAGAATATCAACCTTCAAATATTTCATATACTAGAGAATAATAGAGAGTAATTTTATTGCTTGTGGATGACATATTGGAGTTTAATTGATGTTTTTTCGACAGGACAGATCTGAGTGGGCACAGAAGCATTTGTCAATCCTGCACAAAATGTCTCCCACGTCACTCAAGGTCACCTTTGAGCAAATAGAGCGTGGTGGGCACCTAACTCTTCAGGAATGCCTCGCAATGGAGCATCGAATTGTTAGTCGGATTTACAAGGGTCACGACTTTAAAGAAGGTCAGTTTGTGTTACTCTTGATTTTGTTGGTCTGTTTTGTTGGAACTGCTTTTGTTACAATCCGTTTTTCTGTGGGGAGCCCCTATGGCTCCCTGGAGCTATCGGGCTAATGTGTGATACATTAGACCGGAGCATTAGTCTATGGAGTTCAGCCTACCAGGGACCACGCGCCAGGCCCCCTCAGAGAGATGCAGGGAGCAATGGCCTTGGAAAACCCCCTTGTGGTTGGGGATTTTCCTTATCTGCCATCGACCGGGGTTAGGCACCCAGAAACATAGGCATAACAAAACAAACCAAACATGGTAAGAAAATTACAACGAAAAACTGAAAAAGAGAGGCAGAACTCCCTCCAATCCCAAGCCAGCCCAGCTCGTGCGGGTTCTAAGGTTGCTGGGTGCCCTTGTCTCAGGGTGACAGTCACCTCTTTTGCCTCCATCATGCTGCCTGTTGGGTCAATGACACTTTTGACCTGGAATCTTGCGAGTTGTGTTCTCTGCTTGTTCCCCAGTGTTATTCTGATGACATTACTGTTAGGTTGACCAGACCACACACTAGAAAGTGAAGGGACGACGACGTTTCGGTCCGTCCTGGACCATTCTCAAGTCGATTGTGAGTAACCCCATTACTGTTAGGGTACAGGCAGCATCCACATTGCATGCTAGGTTTAGGTTGCTGCAACGCTCTAGGTTGGTTTCCCATCCGGATGCCCCGCGACTGTGATAATTATTAAATAATTATATTATTATTAAAATAATTATTATAATAATAATTGTAGTATTTAATAATTATCATTCTTCCTTCTGCTTGGTCTTGAAGGAAGAGAAAGAGGTGAAAGAGGGCTGTGACGATCTCTGTCCGGAACCCGTAGGTGCGGGACTGGGGCATCCATCTCCCAGGGGGTCGTGCGGCTCCAGCTCTGCTACAGGAGGCTGGGGTCATTTATACCCTTGATGGAGTGGTTCTTCTCCGGACCCGACCACGGCAATCTCCGGGTTTGGAATCCCCTGCGCCTTCTTTCACCCACTTCACGGTCAACTCCGGAGCTCTTAGTTCTTGCGACGGCGCTGGAACCAATCGTATTGATGTTTACCTTTCCATTGGAGACTTTCGGCGCCATGGAGAAGGGGGACTTACTGCATGGGTAACAGCTTCTCCATATCAACCTACCCTGGCTTTGTGCCATGGAGAGACCAATCCAGACCAACAACCAGAGCACATCTCCATAGTCTCCTGAGACTCATGGATGCCTGCTACTACTGTTATGATACAGACAGCATCTGCGTTGCATGCTAGGTTTAGGTTGCTGCAACGCACTAGGTTGGTTTCCCACCCGGATGCCCGCGGCTGCCCCATATTTGGTTACAGGGACCCGGACCTGGGGGCGTTAGTCTCTTCGAATTTAGTTTCCTAAATAGTTTAGTTTTCCCCTCCTGCTTCCGGCTCCCAAACGTCTGAGGGTTTCGGAGTCGGGGCAGGGTTTAGTTGGTAATAAGACTCGGGCAGCTTTGGGGCTGCCCTGTTCGGGTTGAGGAGGGAGGCATTCGAGCCAGTTCCTCCTACCGAGGCTTCTGGGTCCCACCAGCAGGCCCCCTTCTTTTCAGTCTTTCCCCTGGACTCTGCCTTTTCTTCAGGGATAGAGGATATGGAGGACTGCTCTGCCCCGGGTCCTGATTTGGGGGATCCCGGGGCTGGGGGAGGAGTCGATCTGGGGGCCTTGGGCCCCCCCTTTGACCCTGTTTGGGTGGTGGTGCCCTTTTTGTGGGGCTTGTTCTTGCAGGTGGAGGGGTTTTCTTATCCACCCTTCCTTGTTTGAGTATGATTTAGGGTCAACTCCTCCCTGGGTTTGGTTCTAGGCTCCCTTGGGTTCCTTGGTCCTGTCCTTCCAGAGGTTTTTGCATCTCGTCAAAATCACCTCCCCTAGGGAGGTTCAGGAGGCTCTTGCTGCGTACCTCCTGCAAGACCCGGATTCTGCCTCCGTAATGAGTTCGGTTCTTCTTCCCCCGTATTGGGTGCATTTGGAGGTTACGGAGTCTTCCTGGCTAGTAGACTGCCCATTCTTTTTGTTGGGATGTGGCATGGGTTCTGTCGGACTGCACGCTTGAGTGGCAAGAAACCTCTATTGTTCTTCAGGTTTACCTGGGGGGGGGGGGGGGCGAGTTTGAGCACCTTAATGCATGCTTGTTCTCCCCTGTGCTTTCTCTGGATGTTGGCCTTGTGCAGCTGCACGTGCAGGTTCCTACCCTTTCAGCATTTTTGGTTCCTGGGGATTTGCATGCTCATTGGGCATTTGGCTTCGGTCTGCTCTTCTTTTCCCTTCTCAAGCTGAAGGGACATCTTCCCTTCTGGGCTTTTTTTTCTACTTACCATTCTTCTATTTAACCTCTTTCTCTACTTTTCATTACACAAGTTTTGTACATTGCTGTGCATCTCTTCTTATTTCAGCTCTCTCTTTTTCTTTTTGTCACTTTTATCCAGTGAGATGAATACCCATGGTCGCTTACCAGAAAGCATGGGCACAACAAAACAAGGGACAGCCTAATGGAAATTTGGCACTCCCAGCTAAACAAGGCAACAATCACTGCTGCTGGGTAAACCTGCTTGCTCTGACTTGCCCAACCATCACCAGATGGTCCTCTGAGCCAGAAACCAAATGGTCCTCACAAAACTCAATTTACTCACTAGGCTCGCGACGGCTCCTATTCCCACTGTGAAAAGAAATTTTGCATTTGGTTTTGCCACGTACATAGGTCAAGGGAGACAGTGTAGTGTAACTCATTCCATTTCTGAATGGCCACTTTCTATGCGAGTCATAAAATAATTAACTTCAAGCTATGATAGCTTCCCGATGGCAACCCCAGCCACTACAAGAGACAGATGAAGGAAGCTTTCACTTGTAGCTTAGCAAACCTCCCTTTTTTCTGTTTTTTTTTTAAACTGATTAAGGTAAGGGGGTCAGCTTTTTACTGGAGACTTGTGTCCCTTGCATGGGGCATGCTGCTTCTCCCGGTTGGCTCTGGATGGCTCTAGCCATGTTCTTGCTCTTGTGCAGAATTATCTTGAGATTATCTTGAGATAATTTTGGGGCTTTAGCATCCCCGCGGCCCGGTCCTCAACCAGGTCTCCTTTTTGTTATACACCCCCTGGAAAGCAGCCCATAGCAGCTGTCTAACTCCCAGGTACCTATTTACTGCTAGGTAACAGGGGCATCAGGGTGAAAGAAACATTTTGCCCATTTGTCTCCGCCTCCACCGGGAATCGAACCCTGAACCTCAGGACTACGAATCCGAAGCGCTGTCTACTCAGCTGTCAGGTAGCTGGGGTCAGTGTAGGGGATTGGCCACTCTTCTTGTTTGGGTCCTCACAGAGCGGATCACATCAATTGTACTCGCCATCTTGTTCATCTGGTTCCGGTTTCTTAGGGTAGGCTGGATTGGGTGTCCTAATGATGCTTTTGGTTGTAATCTCTGGTGCTGATTTCCAGCATGTTTTAACATTTTCTTCTCTCTTCCACATTCTCCTTGATGGATATTTTCTGCTCACCTGAAAAAAGTTTCTTGGTCTGGTTGTTTTGTTTCTCCATAAGGCCTTGAGCATCTTGTCATCTTAGCCAGCTGGTGCACTCTGCTCAAAACACTACTGGTGCTTTCCCTAGTTTGTGTTAGGCTGTGTATCTTTGGCTAAAGAAAAGAACCTAGGGGTACAGATGGTAATTTCCTGCTTCATACTGTGACATTTGTTTCATGGGTGACTGTGTTGTGTTGAGCCATTGCCTTGATTGTCAGCTGCTATAAATTTTTACTGAGTAATTAAACCGTATCTTTCTTTTGCAGGTGTACGTGCATTACTAATCGACAAGGATCAAAAGACCACTTGGAATCCTGCTACCATAGAGGAAGTGCCAACAGAGGAGACTATTAAGTATTACTTCTCTCCTTTAGAACCAGAAAAAGAGCTTTTGTTTTAGTGGTAACGTCCCCCACTCATGGTCTCGGTGCTCATCACACATTGTCCAGACAAGGGTTACTTATCACTCGTCTTGGATCTTACAGCATCGGCTCCTTTAATCTTTCCACCTTACTCTCACTGATAGAAACCAGGGTAATGATGCAGGACTATATAATTCCCATTTCCACAAACCAGTTTGCCATATATGCTACGGTAACATTCAATCAAATAGGATCTATGTTATAGCATTGATTCAGTGTAATATCAATGTCGTTTTCCCAATTTGCATTGGAAGGGGAAAGTGGGGGAGGGGGGGTGCCCTCGTTTCTACCTAAGCTCGTGCAAAACTAATAAATTATGCTAGTGATCAACATCAAATTTTTCCAATTGTATTTAAAGACGAAGTTTAATTTTGCTCAATAGCGTTAGCCAGTATCCTTCCTTGGCAGGTTTAATACACTTTGTTTTAGTTTCATTTTAGTGCTGTTGGAATTAAGGGTAGTGTACAAGTTTGTTGATTTGTTGTAATTTCTAATTATTATATATTACGTAGCAATTTTAAATGTCTGTGTGTGGTTTTTGAGTGCATGTTTGTTTATTCATTTGTTAGACTTAACAAATTCATGGAAGTTGAAATTTCTTTTTTAATGTGGCAGCTTTTTCTGTCAGTTATTGTTAAGAAATATGGCACAATCTGAGCTTCGGCCACAAACCCGACATGATTCCACTCTAGCTACCGTTGTGGGTTAAAGATTTCCTAAGGCTTTTTTTTATACTGTAATTATAGATGCAGATAAAGTGTAAATATTTGTGTTATCTTGCTGTATGACTTTCATATGATTTCTTTGAGTCATACATCCCCCAATAAAATCCTCGACAAATCTGATTCCTTTGACACCACTCATCTTATGTATATTTTCTTCCATAATGCAAGCCGAATGATATCTAGGAATTTTTTAATTTTCCAGTGATGTAGATGGAGTTGTACGATCTTCCCGGCTTTGTGCCTTGTTTTGATTATTACTTATTTGCTATAAGCTCAAGTGTAAGTTCATGTTTAGGTAGAAATGGAACAAGTCTGTTAAGTGAACACATTGATGTTTCTGAAATTTATTAAGAGTGCTGATTGAGAATTAGTTTTTAAATTGACAGAAGCATTTATAAGTGAAGTAATGCATTCTCTTGTATATCAACTGCATATCCTGTTTATTCGAAAATTCTCTCTGAGGTTAATATCATAAGGATGGAACCCTGTGAACACAAGATAAAATATATAACAATATATTTTGTAAGATGTTTTTGATAAGCTTAAATTTTCAAGAAATGTCATTCATAAAGTCCCTCTGTAGGGTTGGTGCCATAAGTAAATCTCTAATAGGAAGATAATTCAATATTTCAAGATAAATGGGTGTAATTTTGTGAAACTTTTGTATACTGCTCCCTGATCTTCTCCAGGCTGATGCCATAGAAATAGCCTAAGCTACTCTATCCTTTTTTAGATGTATTTTATTGTCTCAGTAAACATATTTGAATTTCCATCTCATGAAATTGGGTTAATAATGATAAAAACCATTGAGACTGCATATATAATTTCTGTTGTCAAGGAATGAGGTCTTCCAAGGGCAACTACTGACCTTTCACAAAAAACAGATTGACTGAAATGGCAATTTGGTAAAGAGTATGTAGCTCTTAAAAGTATTTTCAGTGGTTTGTTCTATCAAGGAATTTTCCATTGTTGATGGGCATGGCTACATACAGAATCTTCCCTAAACATCCCAGCTGCTTTCAGGCACTACAGAGACTTGAAGGAACATTTGAAACATTAGTCAAAGAATCCTTTGTGCTGGTTACTATATTTATCTCTAGCTTTCTGTGAACATTTTCAGATGTCCCTTGTATTAAACAATTAAAATATTCTTTTAACTGTGCTGTTTTATGAAAAGAACAGGGGGGAAAAATAGCGATGACAATTTGTGGTTCCTGCTAGCAAGCCGAGAGCTTTTCCTTCACATAGCTCATGTTGAGCCTTACCCACTAGTTTTTCCTGGAACATGACCTGCCAATCTGGTAACAACCAGGTCCCCTAATTAAGTTGTAGGTCGAGGGGCGATGACGATCGAGGGATCAGCTGTGCCTGTCCCTAATTATTGTTGGGTGAACACAAGCAAACAGTTATGGCTTGGTACCCAGTCAGTTTTACCTGGCCAGAACTTGAACCTAGACGACAGCGCTCGTGAGGCATGGAGTAGGGGGGGACGGGGCGAGTCCGCAACCACTATGCACCAGGCTCTTGCCCATTTACAAAACTGTGTTCAGAAGAAATTTTGACACCACCAGCTACTTGCAGCAAAAATTGCCTATGTATGCTGTCATGCAGGAATTACTGTATGAGTATTGTAAATCAAATATATTCTTTAATATAAAAAAAATTAGTGTACTGTAATATTAACAAAAAATCCTTCTGGATGATTGAAATTTTGCTCTCACAATGTCCCTTTGAGGTGCTTGTTCTTTGATAAAATCCTTGGTGATTCCGATACTTTAACATCCCTCATCTTACATTCTTTGCTCTTGTACTGGCATCCTAAATGATATCTTAGAATTTATTAGGGTTTTGTGACAGCTTTAAATAGCCTTCTAAGCTTGAAACCCTCTTTTGGTAATTAAAAGTTATATCTGTTAATAAAGAGAAAATACCACTCATCTGCTTACTGTCAGAACTGCATTGTTCTGTTAACAACTTCTCATGATGCAGAAATTGTTAATTTTTTTAGGATGTTCAGAATTTGTGCTTTCTCATTGTTCCTTGAAGCTATATGTCCCGCAAAATATCTTCAGTGAATCCGATACCTTTGACATAGCTCGTCGTTTGTTTCTGTCCACATGCTGAACAATGTCTAGGAACTTCTCGACATTGTTCTACTTCTAGACATTCCAGACTTCAATGTCTAGGAGCATTGTGTGACAGACAGTGCTATATAGTCTCCTGAACTTGATGCCTTCTGTGTATATTATCCCAAATAAACAAGTATTACACACTTCACTTCAAATTTTCCCATAAAGTGTGAAAATATGAAGATGAGAAGTGAACCCATAAAGGATTCAGTATGGTATTGGTGAAGGTTGTACTCTTAATTATGTAAACATAAGCTTAACAATTGTATATCTATACCTATAAGTGAGAATGTCTGTGTGTGTGTTCAGAGTTTTGAGATATATACAAGAGTTGTTACATTCTTGTACAGCCACTAGTACGTGTAGCGTTTCAGGCAGGTCCCTGGAATACGATCTCCGCCGCGAAGAATCGTTTTACATCCAAGTACTCATTTTACTGTTGAGTTAAACAGAGGCTACAGTTAAGGATTTGCGCCCAGTAAATCCTCCCCGGTCAGGATACGAACCCATGACAAAGCGCTCACGGAACGCCAGGCAAGTGTCTTACCACTGCACCACGGAGACTGGTGGAGGCCAGATGCTCTGGGGGCTAGCCTCAGTCAAATTGGCAAAGGAAACGAACATAGAAATGTTCTGGTCAGAGCCGTCATAGCGTGTGAGCCCGACGGCCACTTGCCCGGGGGCCCCATGAGCACAGGACATGTTCATTATGGAAGCAGAATGTTTAAATATTTAGGTCTTGTTGCAAGTACACTTATATAATATAACCCTACATCCTGGTGTGGGACTAAATACTAAATATGTAAGATATATGTTTCCGGGTGAATAACCCTTTCAGCAGAAATGAAACATAATGTTTAGAGTTGAGCACAGAGGTGGAAGGGAGCTACAGAGGAGAATATAGGAAAACTTCCAAATTAACATCGTGGCTCAACACAGGTGCATAACAGGACAGAAAACCCCACAAACACTGCCAGCCATCTCTGGCACATAGATACAAACAATCCTTAACCCTACTACTGTATAAAATAGCACCACACTACAATAAGCCACTGCCCTAGTTACTGTACCATGTGGGGGTGTCCATCCGACTTAGACTAGCAGATAGGGAGGAGGTCCCTATAGCATCGGCGCTCAAGAGACAAGTGAGCAACCAGGACCGTCTGCTCTGGTGTTTACACTGCTGACCTCTAGCATTCTAATTTTTTCCTGATTACCCATCTATTTCTTTCTCATTTCTTATTTTGTATAAAACTAGTTTTCCACATTTAACACACATTTTCATCATGCTTTCAGGTCACAATGTACATGTGAAATAGTCTCTTTTTAAGAATAATAAGTACTTGTTTACATTTTTTAGAAAATATCATTCCCTCACTGTGATTATAGATTAACTTTGCAAGTGTGCTATCTTCTGCACTGGTGGGAGATTTGAAAGGTGGCTTTCCTGCACGGTCCCTTCCTTACAACAGACAAGCCAGAGCTGGGCAATGCTTGTTAACCCCCCTCTAGTATATAACAGAGGGGGGGAAGGGTACCTGGAATTACCAGGGTCTGTTTCCCATCTGTCCATCTCTTGTCTTCATCACTGTAATTAATCTAACCACCCAGTAACTCGTGAAAGTTTGTGGTAAATTCTACATTTCTCACATCCATGATTTCATTTCAAGATTTAATTTCAGACTTCATGAAAATTGCACATGGGGGGTAGGGTGTCATACTTATTAGAGCATTTAATTTAATCCTACTCTGTCCAGCCTATGTCAATCCTGTACCTTAGACCATTGCCTCTGCAAATTTGAATGATACCAGCCCCAAGCATCTGGCCTCCAACTTTGGACAGACAGACAGACACATTCTCTCTGATGAACAGTACAGTATAGATATATATGTAATCAATTGTGCAGTGAAATTAAAAATATTTCGGTTGCACAGATGATGCATTTTGCCTCATATTCTGCCACAAAAAGACCATGGTTGTAAAGACTATTGTGGGGTTACTATTTAAAGGTCGTTATTGTAACTATAAAGTACACTTTAAAGTTTGTTTGAGTAAAGTTATGTGGAGTTAGTGCTGAAAGTTCTCAACCTTATACAGGAGGCAAATGCTTTTAATAAAATATTTTCTACATTAAATGAATAATTTTATTTACCCACTTAAAACAATTGGTGATATAAAACACACAGCATATTTTTAAAGTTGCCTTCATGAGGTTCCAATAATAACAGTCATCTGGTTCAGGAGACTATGCTGGCGTTCAGGAATATATTTTAAGTTTAGGTTTCATTACACATACATATGTAGTATGTGTATGTGTGGGTGTGTGTATTCACCTAGTTGTGCTTGCGGGGGTTGAGCTCTGTTCTTTCAGCCCGCCTCTCAACTGTCAATCAACTGTTACTAACTACTATTTTTTTCCCACACGCACACACACACACACATCGTCTATTTAACACAAGGGGCACTGCACAAGGGGACACAGGTGGAAACTGAGTGCCCAAATGAGCACAGAGATATTAGAAAGAACTTTTTGTAGTGTCAGAGTGGTTGGCAATGGAATGCATTAGGAAGGTGTTGGGGGCTGATTCCATACACAGTTTCAAGTGTAGTATAGATAGAGCCCAATAGGCTCGGGAACCTGTACACCTGTTGATTGACGGTTGAGAGGCGGGACCAAAGAGCTAAAGCTCAACCCCGCAAGCACAACTAGGTGAGTACACACACCCAGGAAGCAGCCCATAGTCGCTGTCTAACTCCCAGGTACCTATTTACTACTAGGTAACAGGG